>VURO01049916.1:65916-90747 GCA_015108175.1 Pelvicachromis taeniatus | reverse complement strand
GAAAGAAAAGAAAAAAAAGAAGGGGGGGGAAAAAAAAAAAAATATTACAAAAAAAAAAAAGGGGGGGGGGGGGGGGGGGTATGGTCACATGGAATAAATCTAATAGCTCCCCCAGCCTCGGATACTTTATAATTTTAACTTTATGTTTGTCTCCAGCCACCGTGTTAGCAAGAGGAGTTAGAGCACTGATTGGGAATTTCAAATAACACCAGCTGGCTGTTCCCCATTCAAAACATACCCTGTACACATTAATCCGCCCACACACAGACACACACAGCACTCAGAGTCTGACGCAAGAGAGAGCACACACCTCTGCACCTGTTAGTATACAGGAACATACACAAAGTCAGTGGCAGGCACATACGCCGACTGCAAGCCGCACCGGGTAATATGCCACACGCACACACACACACACATGCACAAGCAGTGCACCAACTTTGATGTAATTATTCATTATCTGCAGCCAATCTCCAATCACACCTTCTGACATTCAGCTAGAGGCAAAGGTTGATTCACTCTCAATTAAGGAGCTCTCTTTCTTCAGGCACTGACATTTTTTCCCCCCCCTTCTTTGTTCCCTTCTGCAAGATTTTCTTTCAGCACTTCTTAAAACACTGAAATAATGGTTCTTCGGGGGGGAAGGATTGATGGACTCGCAGACGAGGTCGTCTCGCCTTTTTTTTTCTCCTCCACATGCACAAAAGATGCAAAAGGAGAACAAGGTGGAAGCAGAACAGCCCAATGCTGCGGCTGGAAGCATGGGTCAGAAAACGTGACATGTGGGGTAGGGACTGGGGGCGGGGGTATGCGATGGATAATTGGTAAACAAGAGTGAATAAATAACTGAGCATAGAGAGAGCATCCGAAATTAATATTGGAATAAAGGATCAGTTCTCATATTGGTCCTTCGGGCATTTATTAGATCAGCTAAAAGAAAAGCAATAAAGCTGACATTGATGCACGCTGCGTCATTTGGATGCAACAGATTAACCAAACCACTGTGACACAAATTACTCATTACTGTTATTAATATGTATAGAGCATGCAAATCTTTAACTCATTTAAACCGGAGAATGATATTATGACACAAACACTATAGGATACTGTCATTGTGTTGGAAGGCGGGCGATTGACGGTATATGCTAGACCTGATAAGACCTGAAATTGAGCATGCGGTTTCAATATGCCATTACATTGTAATGCAAAAACGTATTCTTCAGTGTTTATAATAACCAACAGCCGGGCTGGTTTATGATGCTGCGGTCTGAAGAAGCTACAGATGAATTGTGTTGGAAGAAAAATCCAAGGCAAACTTTATCCTTCTGCACTGAAATTCCCATTATCATAATACTTTTTTGTGCTCACTTCAGGCCTGTGTTTTGTAAAATAATTCGCAACAACTTTGACGGCCAAAATAATTTCAGATAAAGGTCACAGTGAAGGAAAAATTGTTTCTGCGCCAATACACTGTGGCTTTGAGTTGTTTCACCCTTTGTTAACCTATTCATACACCATAGCAATGACTAAGCACTTTCTTTTAGAGCTTTAAACAATCTACAATGAAAAGGCTGAACATGTTGCCGAAATGTCAAATATTTAGTGAAGCAGTATTTGAAAATACTTTTATTAGATTTCTTGTAGGTACAGTCATGTGAGTGTATGCACTCCTGGGAAAAAAGAAGTACATTCTTGTAACCGAGTGCTGCTAACCAAATGTACTTAATTAGCAGATCATCTGGTTTGGAGTAACCAGCTGTGTATTAACACAAAATTCCACAATCTTCCCAGTGGTGGAAATATAAGCAAATTCATCACAAGGTGTAACGCAAGGCTCAGAGAAACTCCAAAAAATCCCAAGAGCAACATGTCAGCCTTTACAGGGCTCAGTTGGCATGTTAAAAGTTCATGACAGCCCAGTTAGAAAAAGACTTGTTAGTTTGGGAGGTTAACCAGGAGAAAACCTGGTAAAACAACATGCCAGCAAGGCTTAGCTTTGCAAAGCTGCATCTGAACAAACCAAAAGACTTCTGTAACAATGCCCTTTGGGCAGATGAGACCCAGTTGGAGATGTCTGACCAGCACCATGTTTGAGAACACTAAAAACAGCGTATTAGCACAAACGCCTAATACCAACTGTCAACTGTGGTGGTGGAAGGATGATGACTTGCGCTTTCCTTTGTGGCCTCACGTTCTGGGCATTGTGCAATCATTGAGCGATCGTGAACTCCTCTGTATATCAAAGTATTCTAGATTCAAATATGACGCCATCTGTCAGACAGCTAAAGCTTGACTCTAAAGATTGGGTAACGCTGGTAAGGACAATGATCCCAAAAACAGCAACAAATCCACAAGCGAATGACTGAAAACAAAAAGAATCAAAGTTCGACAATCGACCAGTCAAAGTTCGGACTTCAACCTGAGTACATTAAGGTAATATTGCACATTTTTAAATAACGGACTTTAGAGATGCTGGCAGCAAATCTAGTTTCCCTTTGGAGAAATCCAGGGTGTTCATAATTTCCTGTTTCCAGATTTGTGACAAGTTTGGGTAAATGGTTACTATGATTAGCTTCAAATTTCCAGTATAGACAGGAGAATGATACCAAGCTCTTCACCTCACATTCCAAACTGTCTAATGTTCAACTGTTTCTCAATGGATGCTATTTTGTGAGGCAGTCCATTGTGAATACACAGTGGTGACACTGTGTTCTTCATTTATGAAAGCTATTGGCATCTTTACCAATCTTCCCATTAGATCTAGCTTCACAGTTGTACTTTTTCTCCAAGATCCTTCACCCAGAAGCAAAACTCTAGTCTACAATACGTACCATGGATTTCCCAAAAAGCAAAGTTTCTTGGTACAGGCAGTAGGTTAAAGAGATGTTCTTTGAAAAATGAATGAATAAAAATAATAACATTAATTAAAAAAGTAAAAATGACAAAATGCAATTGAAGGAAAATACCAACTGTCATTAAGTCAACTTTTCCTTTTCCTGTGAAAACCCTGGCCATTTGCGTATGTCAAAAGTTGTCATTTTGCAATCCACAGCTGGCCTATGTTTGAACTCTTAAATTAAATCCACCCACATGTTAAACCGTTGTTGAACCCCAGAATTAATGGAAAAGACAACAAACCAAAAAAAAAAAAAATATCAAAGCTCTTTCATTGGACCTAAAAGGTTAATGGCTGTGTTTAGTACAAATAAACACAGCCAAAAAATCTTTTTATTAAACAGATGGAACTGAGGAAGACGCTAGCCCTGCCAACACCGTCAGGCTACCTGACAGCTACAATACCCAACAATTCCCAGGAGCTAAGATGTAGTGCTAAGTCCAAAGTCATGCTTGTTAGATTAATTGGTGATATCTGTATCCATCTATCCATACAACGGGCATGTATGGCTGCCAGTGAAAGTAGGCCTCTTGTGTTTATTGATGATGTGACTGCTGATAGAAGCAGCAGGATGAATTGTTCTGATAGCTATACTCTCTGCTTAGATTCCCCCAAATGCTGCAAAAATTAGTAAGTAGCACTTCACAGGGCAAACGGATAATGGCCAAAAGCACATTGTAAAAACAACTCCAAGAGTTTCTCACTGAAATCAAATGGAATACTCTTGAATAGAGAAGTCTTTCACCTGATCCCCACCCAGCAGGTGTTTTTCAGCTACTGAAGATTCACAAACAAGCAGCAATTTAAGGCATCTGCAATAATGGCCTAGCAGAGCATCTTGGTGGAGGAAACAAAGCACTTGCAGGCTACGAAGGGCTTTTATCCAAATATTAAAAACAATCCTCATATTTAAAGTTATGTTACTTTGTCCAATTTACCTTTGAGCCTTTGTACAATTCATGCATCACTATTGGAAATCTATACAATTCATTTCTTGATTGGTTGTGAGGACACTACACATTTGTAGTTAGAAAAATGCAGAAGGGGTGAGGGTGGGAGGTGGAACACCACTGCTATCATCATAGTCTGTGCAGTTAAGTCCTGCTGTGCGTGTGTGGTGGTGGCTTGCTGCTATTTTACTGCTATTAGCACACTGCCACTCCATCTGTCAAATGTAGCATCTCACTCTGGTTCTGCAAACTCCCAAAGACCCCCCCGTCTTTTGGCTAGTTTATTTTCTCCTACAGTGAAAGAATGTGAGCCAGCAGTTAAAAAGTATATTTCAGTACATGAAGAAATGCTAATCGTTAGCTGGACTCACTGCTGGAATGTTCCACTTGGAACAAGCATGATGAAAAGCTGCAGTGCAGAGGCCATTTATACCAATGCAGAAGGAAGGAAGAAAGGGAGAGGTGGACATTAGCGCGAGCTTGGCAAGAACCCAAGCTAACCCGTAGTGTATGTGCCTCTATCTGTGCGCTGATTGATGAAATGAACTCTGGGTCTGGGAAATTGATTCTGGCTGTGGCTGATCTCCCTCTTTTTCCTCTCTGACTGGCTAGCCTGGTTGGCTCTCCCTGTGCACTTAGCTCTCATCCCATCATTTCTCCGCACTCCTCCCTTCCCGTTTGCCAGTTGGTTCCTCTCGCTTGTTTCCTCTCACTGACGTTGAAGGCTGTTCTCAAAATGGTACGGGGAAACAACATAAACAAGGTGGGATGCCTTGTTCTCTCTGTCATCTTCTATCTGACTTCTTGTCTCTGGGCTCAAATAAAGCTGTAGCATCATTTTTTGTCTGTTCTATATTAGCTGCTAGCCATATCATCCCTCTTCTTTGAGAATCTCTGAAACCTTCTGCTTTAATATTTTATCAAGCCTTCTTCAGTAAGTGGGTGGTTCTTTCTGTGTAGGTGAGTGTCTAAGGGATTACCTTTGTATTTCTGCCTTCTGTCTCAGGTTTCATCTCACTACTGTCTTGATAGAAACCTTCTATTAAACTGAACAGCTGAAGAAAACAGTCCTTTCGTTAAGACTTACACGAAAAGGTACAAAATGGATATTAATCACTGAAACAACAAGTGATGCTCTTATTTTCTCGCTTGGTTGCATTTCAGTCAAAAGAGGAGCTTTTATGCATGTTATGAGCACGCCCTAATGCCCATGTGCATAAAGCCTAGTACAGGGAGAACAGCAGCTGTGAACCCTGAGGCTTCAAAGGAAGTGACTCCAAATCAGAAATGACATTGCAAATTGGAGCTTAGGTGGAGGTGGGTTGCAAAGAGGCTTGCACAGGAAGCATCAGAAACTGTAGGCTAAAACAACTCAAACAGCAAATGTAATATGAGGTTTTCTGATTTTCCTTTTTCTGATAACAGAAAAAAATCAGTGCTACACAGATTGCTCACAAAAGCCTACTGCTGAACTTAATTAATTTGAACGAACCTACAGGAGATGCCACTTTGGCCCACATGTTGCTTTGCCTTTTAATTTAAAGCAAAACACAGAAAATTGTATTTGAGGCTAGACACTCTATGATGAATTATTCTAAAATGTTTAAGGCGTTCGAAATTTCATTTTCATGCCTAAAAAATTATAACGACTTTACCAAATAATACCAGAATGGATAACACAGATATCATCTCAACAGACACACACACACACACAAAATATCCACGGGACTTCCTCAATTATTACACAACACTGATCAGCAGAATTTTCCTCTCTGTGAGGAGAAAGCGCTCATTATTCAGAGAGAGCTCTGTACTGCAGGCCAGATGTGGAGGTCTCTGTTTACGGGGAAGTAGCGATCTTCATCTTTCAACAAACTGACAACCAGGGAAATTTTGTCATCTCGTTACATTTCCGAACAAGGATCCTCCCTGTGTTTTTGCCTGCTCTGAGGTCATCCTGCTTTGTGACACTCCCCCCCCCCGGGCATTTTTTCATACAACGTCATCAGTTTAACTCGCAACATTCTCCCTGTATTGCACATGATTCACACTCACTTGGCTCCTATTGAGGTATGAGACATTATTTTGGATGTTTTCATGTGTTGAAGCGGGAGGGACAGCCCTACGCTAATTCACTGTGCATCCCTCAACTCCCGCTCAGTCGTCCGCTCGCTTTAAAACTAAATAAATAAAAAGGAAGAAACCCTTCAAAGCAACTGTGTTTGACATTAGAACAACATGGATGGATATAATCACAGTAATTGGACAACCATAATGTCTCTCCCCATAAACATGCCGCCATTAGTAATGACCAAAAAGGCAGGGGAGGCAGGGCGTCGTTTTTATCCTGTTTATGCAGAATCAAAGGGCACAGCAGAGAAACATCCCTGCAGGGGAAATGCAGAACATAGTGCGTTGATCATTTTATGCTTTGTAGTTCTATCAAGGCCAAATTCTGTTCAGTGGGATTAAATTGGCTATGACATGTAGCAGATACGACTCTTTATAAACAAGCGAGAAAGATACAGAGGCACTCATAATTAATCATTGTTGTATCTGCACAAGCTCAGCTGAGGCAGGGAAATTGCCACAGGTTGAATTGGTTATGAATATGCAACTAAAACAGCAAATATACAGTAGCGCCGCGCTGAAATTCTCTGACGATCTGAAGAAGATAAAGACCTCGCGATGAGATGAATTAAAATTCCATTTACTTGTTTACCACTTAAACAAGATAGAAGCCCTCAATCAAGGAAATAATCACTCCTTATCTAATTTAGACATCAGCCACAAGCCCTGCACTTTTTATTGGACTCTGCACCTCCTTCGACTCTGCAGCACCTGCACTCCCGCAGCCTGCCTTTTCCCACGGCGCTGTCACAGTCTGTTTTCAGCGCCACGCGTGCTCTCCGAGCAGAGGGACAGCAGAGGCAGGTGCAGCTCTCGTTTGCTTTGTATTCCTCTGCTAATCCCACTTATGTCAACCACCAGGGTCCTGTTGGAGAAAACATTGCCCAATTTCCCTAATCAGTGAAAGTCTCTCAAAGGCTGCCAGCGCGTGCAGTCAATGCCTGTGTTTACTTAAGGCCACAGATGTTGCTCCATTATTCCAGTTCGTCAAGTGAAAGCGCCTCACTGTTGTGTGAATTTGTCAACGTAGCAGAGGAACGGAAGAGAGGAGGAAGGTGCACAGCTGGGCTGTGTCTGCAGTCACGTATAGATCCTCAAAGTTTACACTATACAGTGAAAGCATGGGCCCACCGGCATGTGTGAAAACATAAAGCTAAATCTTTTGAGAGTATATAATGATACTATAATGATGTCGGTGTGTGTTTTAAAGATTATTGAGGCATGTCTGTGGCTACACTGAAAAAGCCACTGGACCACTGGAGGACAGCTGTGGCATTCAATAGTCATGAACCACAAACATGGTGAAGGTGGCATTGTTGGTTTTTAATGGCACACTTGGATTGTTATGAAATTCAGCACCACGGACAGCATAAAACATGAGCGTAGCTTCCAGGTGGGATAAATGAAGCCAATGTGGAAGTGCCATAAAACTGATGGTGACAGCCATGGTTACAAGAAGACCTTTGGTCCTATAGAAGTCTGTGGGAAAATATCTTTCTCACTTGACCTTCGTAAACACTTTCCTGCTGAGCTCATGGGCTCAGGGTCTTTTTCAAACTCTTCATTTTGTATTTTGTGGTGAATTGAACTATACTCCGTCACGGGTACAAAGTTTGGTGAGCGCTAAGTTACGTACCAGCGATATATGCTGAACGCGACACGCAAAATGAGCCCTAGCAGAGAATGTAACACCAGTTTATGTGGAAATCGCTGTATGTGTGATGCTAATTGGAGGATATACGGTACATACAGATGCTACGATCATTATAGTGAAAAACAAAATGATGAGGTATGCCACCCCAGGTAGCTCAATAATTTGTTTTTCTAATTTTAAGATATTATATTAGTCTGTGGCACTCGAGGGTTATCAAAGCCCGTGGTCCAGAGAGTGACCCTCTTGACTCCAACAGGGAATGAAAGGACCACTGTACATTTCCCTTATCCACAGTTCTTGTTCTGCCATTATATAGCAGCACATAACAAGCATGAGCATTTCTTTTCTGCACTACCCATCACAGCTGACTAAACCTTTCTTATATTGTCAAGAAATGTAACACCACCTAACATAAAGAGAAAAATGGCAATTACAAACCTATAGCTCAACCTCGAAGAGAAACACTACAAATACCAACTCAAAGTCTTTGATGTCTGCATTGCTTTTCAATTATACATATGTTGGCTCTCTATATTGGCACTCAGACATCAAAACTTTGAGAGCCCCTGATCTTTGGCTACACAAAGACCCGACAATAGTTGCTTGCATTTCAAGTCCTCCTTTTTCTGTCGACAACAAGAAAAACAGAGCACCACCTGATTTGTGCTGAAAGCATCTTTCACTCAGAAACCCATTTAAACATATGAGCACACTCAACCATATAAAACCATAAATAACAAAATGCCTTCTGACATGCCTCGGAGGAATCAGTGTAAAATACATGTTGCTTAGCATGCGTGCTACCAAGCCTACATATAAAAAAACAACATCTGGCTGCAGTGTGCAGCTTAATTGAAACCATCTGCATGAATACAGGGATGTCAGCTTCTCCCATAGTTCTCTTGTCAAGGTAGAAATTATCCTGATGACGGCTAAAAAGTCACCTCAGGGATAACAAATCATACTCGGTAGCCTGAGAAACAGCTGAGAGAAGCAAGAGATCCCCCAACCCCCCAAATTGGGACAAATATGTATTATGCATCATGGAGAATCATGACATGTCATAACTTTGGCTGACTTAGTAGCTAGAGAGTAGTTAGAAGTTGACTTGTTGGTGTAATGAGGTCACTTCTTTTGGCTCTTAAGCTTTTGCTGAGAGATGCAGGCATGTGCTACATGCCCGATAGCATTATTTTTGACTGATGGTTTCCACTTATATGGGTTATTTCACTGGAAAGCAATGCTGATGTGATAGTTCTGGGGCATTTTTTAAATGATTGAGACGCTTGAGAAAATCCACAAAGGATCTATGGCATCTCAAAATAGAGGAACTCTCAGGCTCGTGCTTGCGCCAAGAAAATATCATTACATATCATATGCATGCAGGGTGGGGGGGAATAATGAATAATAAACTAAAAGTTAAAACACAATGACAAAAATGAAATTTGACCCTTTGATTTAAGTGTTACCAGGAAAGGGAACTCATGGCATACACATGTAGTGACTTTGATACTGTGGTACTTGGAACCACTTCAAAAGGCCAAATTTCACATTCTGTGGTTAAAAATGGAAAACGAAAGCACAAGTTACCACAATGAGGAAATGAAGAGCAGGAAGTAAGGAGTAAAATTTGGTCCAAATACCTGAACATAAAACCGACACGAGCGCTCTCTCTTCTGCAACTGCAACCCAAAAGAAATTCAAGAGTTAGCAAAAAAAAAGAGAAAAGAGTCAGGCAGTTTCACATGAAACATTTCAGCTTGAAGTACAGATTTCAAAGTAAGTGAGAAACTAAAACATTCACTCTACAGTTTTATGAAAAGCACTTGGCACAATGACTGTATAATATCTGGAAAAAAAAAAGTAGAGACTCGTGTTAATTAGCCCTAAAATTAGACATACGAGACAAAGTAGGAAAAAGAATATTGCATGACACTCTTAACTTTGATTTCTAGGTTGTCACATTTTAGGTTTTATGTTTTATTTGAGAAATTTCCCAAGAGAACACGGTGCAGTTATCCATTAAACGTCTGCCACCACCGAAGAAGAGTTAATGCTAATAGCATTTTAGCATATCTGAAAGAAAGAAAGAAAAAAAAACAGACAGGGAGCTGAGGCACAAAGAAGTGCTGTTAGGACTGCATGGGGAGTGAATCATTTTAATTGAGTTCTGATACAGGCGGTGTAGCCAACAGAGCCGCTGTGTGGCTTAACAGATAGGTTCTAGTACCATGCTAAATCCCATGCAGATTAGCTCCAAAGAGTACCATTTCCCCATAAAGGAGCCTCTTGCTCTACATCACAGCCCACTCTTCTGGAAGCGTTCCCATCCGCACCGTTAGCCAGCTAACCGTTTGATCATGAAAACGACACTGATCTCTCCGTTTGCCAACTCAATCCTTTCATTGTTGCTGGCAAAGTCTGCTGTGCTTCATTATATTAACAAAAAAAAGAAGAAAAAAATCTTTAATTTGCTTAGCAGATTGTGTCAAAATTATTGAACTCAAGGGCTAAACATTTGGTATTGCCAAAGCAGAGAAGAAGAAGAAGAAGAAGAGTTTTGTGGGCTCCGGTGTCCCCGTTGGGAGATGTCTCACTGGCGAGGGATGCAAAGCACAAGAAAAAACCCGTAGGGACGTTTTTTTGTTCCGCAGATGCACCGTACTGCAAAAATGGACTGTATATCAGCAGACAGAGAATTATAAATCACTGGTAAGCCCTGACCTCTTGAATAAATTATCCTTGTTGCAAAAGCTTTTCCGCCTCACCTCCTCAGTATGGCTGCTTTCTCTTTTTTTTTGCTATTTCATCAACTTTAAAAGAGAGACTAAAGACTTAGGTGGCAATCACCACCACATTAGTTGCCTCTACCTTGAACAGTCTGTTTTATGTGAAGCCAGTATTTATTTTTTCGAGAGGTATTATAAACTCTAGTTGCTCCTCGATGTGATTTCACTCATCAAGTTTCCCTTCTGAGGCCTTTTGGCCATCTTTACTGCCTTCCCTCTCCATTGCAGAAAACTGGCACTAAAACCTCAATAGGGACATCTGTGTCTGTTGCAGCAATGAAATAAAAAACAGTCCCAAAAAACCAATCCGAGAACAGGTGTTCGCGTTCGTCTACAAGTGATGCAGCTCCAGGAAATTAACGAGTGACATTTTGAATTTCACTGATGTTTGCTTTTCTGTTGGCCGCTCAGCAGATAGAAAGTATTATTTTAGCTCGCTCTGCCTGAGTGCCCCTTACTGTGCTCTGCTGTGAATTGGGTAATAAATACATTAGATTCAAGTTCAGCAAATATGAAACGCTCTACACCCCCCACCGCCCGCATCCAGCCTGCTGGAATCTTACCCCGTCCCATTAGTAAAAACAAGAAAAAAACATCAAGTGGGGCAAATGTTGTGCTTCTGACGAGCACAACGCGTGGACTGCAACTTTTAAACTGCGTCAGTGTAAAAACTGATTGCACTTAGTGTAAGAGAAGTGCTCGAAATTGAAAGTCTGTTTTTATTATGGAGCAGACTACAGGGAAAAATGGGGAATATCACTTCACTCAACAGCACAGAGTGAAGCGGCAGATCATTAAAAGAATACCCACTGTTCAGGTTCGGATTGAAGCCTTGTGGTAGGCAGGCCTCAAGACCGGAAACTTAACAGTCGGAATTAATGGACGCTTACACACAAAAGTGGCTCTAGCAAATCAAATCATTCACCCTACTGTTGCTTCATTTTATGCTTACACTGTGGACAACCACAGGCATAGGTCACCTTTCTCACAGGTCACATTTGTCCAGCCAAAATGTAGATTTTTTTTCTTAAAAAAAAAAAATATATATAAATATATTTATATATAAATATCTGTAAACCAGTTTCCTCCAATACCTTATTGAGGCTCCGTGCTGCACTATCTTTGCCACCTGGTGTGAGGTTCCTCAGCTGCACGTCAAGCAAATCCACCAGCTGAACCATGGCCTTCACCGTGTAGGTGATGTCCCCCGCCTGAAGATTGCTCTTGGTTTGCTCTGCCAGCTCCCGGGCGATGACCGCCGCCGTCTCTCCGGCTTTTATCTAAGGAATCGGACAGAGTCACAAGAGAACAGCCAATCTAGTTAAAACCTGAATTTGTTAAGCTTTAAAATGAGGCGACTGGCTTGTATGGAGTATTTTTCTCTATAACTAAACGCAAATCAAAACAACCCCAGGTCCTTTGTTTTTTTTTTTCTGCTGTGGCATTCAAAAAGAACACTGTGGAAAACATGACAAATTACTGTATTCATATATTATGCCCCCTAAAATAAAAGGCATTTAACCTAAACCTTTTCTGCAACTGCTGCAATATTGCACACAATTAATGTGGTGAGACAATCCTCAGCCGACTGAGCACTAGGAGCCAATATTGCATCCAGACATAATTATGAGGCTATTGAGGGAATTTCCCAAGAAAGCCTTACACCTTTGTAAGAACTAATAGAGAGCAGTGCAGCTTGGGGAAAACAGCATATACACTGCGTTGAATATAATTTTCCCTAAGTTCAACAAGTTTTGCGAATTTGCCAGAATCTGACAAGGAAAACTATTACTCACACTGTCACCCTTTTATTGTTGTAAAAATACGATTGCCTTTTTTGATTTGCACAGTGAACCTTTCATCTCTTAAACATTACTTCCAATTTTCACTACAGAAACAGTTCACCCAAATGTATATATACTGAAAATTAAAGCTTCTGACATTCTCTAAAGCCCTCCTCCGAAATGTCATCGTTCAAGCATAGCTTAGCTACTTTAACTACAGTACTGTGAGAAAGACTTGAGCCAACCATCATTTCTTTATATTTTGCTAAGATAATGGGAAATGACTGCAGTGGGTTATTGAAACGTGCAAATATACATGTAAATATATAAGACAAAAAATAAGAATGTATAATTAACAAGCTTAAAAGTCATTACATGGTATTCTTTAACACAGCCCAAACTCTCTAAGGCTTTCCTGTCATTTCTTTAAGTACAGCAGTCATCAGGAATTACACCATACCAAGATGCGCCAACTTTTTGGTTAATAGCTCATTGGGAATGACTTGGTTGGGCCACAAACACTAATTTATGCCTGTCAAACTGTATTATCTTTGCCATTTTTAATAGAGTTAAAGAAATTAAAGCAGTTGGAACCAATTTTATGGTTTGACCCAGGCTGATAGTGGCAGAGTGGCTAAACATACCATTTATAATAGACTATTTGCTAACTCGTCTGCTCTGTGTAGACAGATCACTGGTTCATTCATTGAGTTAGGTGCCTTTTTTATGCTTGACAGATTCACAGGCTAGTGGTAAGTGGCTTAACAGACAAAAACAAATATTCCTCTGAAAATGGTCAGGTGTAACGACTGGACTAAGAATGAGTGAAAAGCTGCAAATGTCCAAAGAAAAACACCTTCAGAAAGCTCATGACAAGAACCTCTGGCTCCGTGGAAGCAAAATATAAAGAAGTGAGAGGTGGCTGAAGAGTTTTGCAGCATTATTGCAGGTCTGTAAAGCTTTACATTTCTTCATTGTTGAAGTTTGATACGGGGACCTTAAACAAAATAAATATTTGATGCTGTAGATTGAATTCTTTTGCTGATGAAACGCACGAGCTAGCTTTTTACATACACTGTTACCTCCAAAGAAAGATATCAAATATCAAACTAAGAGTACTTTTTTTTTCAACGTCACCAAATAGAGTATGCTTGCTAAACATAAATTAAAAATATTAAAACACCAACAAATGAGCTAGAGCTAGCTTACTTGGCTAGTGAAATCTGCTACTGAAATTTTTCGTTTTCATTCAATTTTTCCTAAATCACTTTTCAAAAAATAAGAGCCCATTATTTAAAACAATAACAAAGCAGTTATCAGAGTTTCTTAAAATAATATATGAAAAGGTTTCTCCTGATATCAATTAAATGCCACATTCTTACAGAAAAAAAATCCCACATTTAGCTAATCAAACAGATCACTTTGATGAGTAATGCTTGAAATGACCTGTAAGCGATGGTGACTGATAAGACAGCACTGCACGTTGCATATGCCGATGACTACAATGGGAAATCGTGTAATCGTCGGTCGGGTCAGTAAATAAATCTAGAGTTGATTAAATGCCCAAAACGTATTTGGGTCTTGCGCTCTGGGTCAGTTACCTTTAAAGATTGAACTAATCGAGTCATAAGATGAGCCCCAAAACAGCGGTGGTATCATCTAAAACAGGATCGTCCTGATTTACTCTGACATTACCTGCTATCATTGCCTGTGAGTTTATTAGTGAAGCCAATTAGGCTGCTTAAATTGGTCTTTACAGAGGTGTAAGCAGAGGAATGTTTCTTTGGAAGATGTTTTCCTCTTTACCCTCCCTGCTCTCGTATCTTAATGAGGGGATCTGGGGATGCTAGGTAAATAGCTCTGCTTTCTTTTTCTTCTCCCTCTCTCTCCCTCCTGCTTGTCTCATGTCATTTCCTTTCCTTTTCATGCTTTATATCTTCCTTTCGCATTTTGAGAAACCATCTGGTAATGAGCAGTGCCACATACAGGACAATGGCCCTAGATATAAAATAACGAAGTGCCAGATGGGCATTCCAATTGTCTGACAGGTTGATCTTCATTAGAGTCTCGCTGTCTCTGCGCCGACAGGCACACTGCCAGAGTGTGATTTGCTTTAAAAATAAGAAAAGATTAATAACACCTTTGTTAAAGAAAAAAAAAATGCGTGCATATTTTGATTGTCACATCTTTCTGTAGAATTTAACAGGCATTACTCTACATTAGAGTCACCCTGTTACTCCTGAAGCGAGCCGC
Organism: Pelvicachromis taeniatus; assembly: GCA_015108175.1. Taxonomy (NCBI): domain Eukaryota; kingdom Metazoa; phylum Chordata; class Actinopteri; order Cichliformes; family Cichlidae; genus Pelvicachromis; species Pelvicachromis taeniatus. Next base: position 76,294 of record VURO01049916.1, on the reverse strand, counting down.
CCGCTACAGCAGGTTCAGAGAGCTTTGCTGTAGTTAATTTCTCTAAACAGCAGCCAGTGGCTGAGCTTTATTGCACTGCTGAAATGGGCCCGCGCTGCACAGAAATGCACCTGATAATTTCCCCGCCTTCTATTTTGTTACCCAACAGCCGTTCTCCATCCATATCCGCAAACTGCCGTTTGTTTAATGGGCTGAGCTTTGTGCCGTCGAGTACACCATAAGTGTTATAACATGTACGCCTCGGGGTCCTATGCGTTTAAGGGAGAACATTTGCAGCATTGCCTGCAATTCATAACCTGGAGTCCCTTGCAGTAACCGTCCCCTCCCTTAAGATTTGATTCCCTTACCGATTTTAACAAAGGGAGCTTTATAAATATGGAGCTTTGCATAATAACTCGCCTGCAGAGGAGGAGATCCAAATCGTTTGCGCTTGAGAAGTATAGAATGCAAATAACTGCCGGTTCATGTAAGACAGAAAGTGGTCTACATTAGCTGTTACCCACAGCAGGCTATTACACTATGATCCTGTGGTATTGGTTTTCACTCCAACCCAACCCAGCCACCCACGCCAAACACATGCACGCACAAGAATAACCTTTCTATTGAGTAAAGCCTCTGGCTAATCGATGACATTAATGGACCAATTAAGAAGAGACAATAGGATAAAAGAAAAAACCCCCACAAAAACTAAAGTCCTTTGAGTAGAAACGATGTATCCCTGATGTGCATTGTAATCTGCAGTGATCATTCCTCAGGACAAGGTAAAAGGGCGCCGTTGTGTTCAAACTAAATCCAAATAACATTTAAGCTCAATGCCAAATCCTCCAGGCTATCTTCAGGCTTTTCCCTACAATTTTTATTCTAAAGAGAAATGTGTGATAATTTCTAATCAGGAAAAACAAACACACGCACAAAGCAGTTATATACGCTGTGAATGTGTGCATCTTTTTTTATATACTTTTGTTACCTTTTGGCTGATGATGTTGACCCAAGGCGAGGTACAGTTGCTAAAGTCAGGCCCCTGAGAGTCCCAGTATCCTTCGGGGCCCATGCACATGTATGTGGCCACACCTAGAGAGCGAACGAGAGAGACAGAGGTGATAAGATTTACTAGATCAAGTTTGCAAAGAAAAGCAACACATTCTGAAACGCTCAGACAATCAAGTTTATCCATGTTTTGCGTTTTCTTTTATACTTTTTCCCCAATATAGAGTGAGGAGACCTCAACATACCACCTGTTTCTTCTTCTGCGTATTGAGTACTTTTCCTATTTGCCAGAAAGTCCCAATGAGCACAATTCTTCAAGTGATTAAATTAATGGATGTAGAAAAATGTAATTGGACAGTTTTATCTTATTGCGACTAAAATGAAGTTCCTTCACTCGAGGCCAGTTGGAGTTGCCCACACGGCGTCTGTGTTAAATCATTAAAAGTCAGACGGCGTCTGCGTGTGTGTGACAGTTCAGCTCCTGCATACGCAAGAAAACGCACCAAAATAGGTACCAATTAAGTCTGCCCTTGCTTGAATTCATCAGGAAGGTCAATTAAGACAGGTTCTCTACTGACAGAGAGGTGCTCTGGTGAGTGAGCTCCATGCAAAATGCTTCATGTTTGATTTTAGTACAAATACACATCCAGAAACTGACCAATATCTGGTAAGCCTCTCTGAATCTGTTATACCTACCATCACTTTCAGCTGAACTCACTGCTACTGCAAAATGGCATCGAGGTAGAAATGTAGAAATGCAGTGCAGCTTGCTTGTTGACTTGTTCTGCTGTGCGCCTCAAATAATTTGCTCCCGTATTTTCATAGCTGACATCAGCACGGCTACACGCTGACATTAAATCGCCCTTGCTTGTACTTAAAGGGAGGGTGAGATGGCCGGTATTAACAGATAGAAATTTTGACTGACATATAATTTCCTTCCCCGGTCCACCTCGGACAGCTGTATGTTTGATGGGTTTATAAGATAAGGGACTCTGTATTTCTGCCTATATTTAGAGGCAAAGGGGGGGGGGGCATAAAAGACAGGAGGAGAAAGAAGAGGGAGTCGGAGGAATGCAGGGGGAATGACAGCGGGCGAAGTGATGGTACATGGAAGAGGAGCTCGAGGAACTTTCAAAGAGTGGCAGAGGAAGCTCACACAGTTGTGTATTGCTTGGCAGTGCCGTCTGAAGTGCAATGGCTTTGAAGAGTAGCGCTGAGAGGAGGTGGGGTATGTGTGCCTCTTATCTTGCCATGTGATGCCTGTTAGTGAGGTCTCGATGGGTGCTGGTGTTACCCATTAATGAAGACTGTATGTAAATGTGTGGGCCTGAATCTGTGTGCGGATTGATGAAATGAACAGACTTTTTCCAGCATTCGAGCAGGATTTGGGGGCTATGATGTCACTCTACAATGTATAAAATAAAGCATTTATATTTTGAGAATTTATTATTACCACTGAGTTGTTTTAGTGATGCAACAACTATATGAATGTAGTAGGTAACCCTTTTCATTTCTTCTACCATAATCTGGCCCTGCGACAGCTTGGCCTATCGACCCTGAAGGGGGTTAGCAGTTAAGAAAATGAATGGATGGACTATAATCTTCATCCGTATAATACTAGAGGATCGGCCTTAAAAAATAATTTGATCATAGCCAGGTTCCATTTAAATATGAAGTGCTCCCCCCGGGTTTTTTTGCTTCCTGAGGTAAAGCTTTTATATCAAAAGCAGGCCAACATTGATTTAATCTCGATGCACTCAGGCATCCATTCTCGTAGTATTGATACGGCGACAGGGCTCGAACGAGACACACACAAACAAAGGCCCGATGCTGACAAATGAAGCGCAGCGGCCCTTTCAAAAGAGCCGAACACAAACGCGTTTAGCCGCTAATTAATTACACGAATTGCGCCCTGAGAGACAAGAAGTAAATATGGCCGCGCGCTGCGCCAGTTACCAGTTTCCACACAGATGCGATGCTAAGCTATCTTTAGCCGCGCATCAGTGAGTCAGGAGGAGAGAGTGAGGAGGGAGGACAGGAGGCGAGAGAATGAGTGCTGCAGGGGGAGTGTAAACATAAACAAAACACACACGGTGACAACATCAAGGCAAAGAGGCTCACAGTAGACTGTGTCTCCTAAGGAGAGAGCTGACATCCTCACACAGACGAGAAGCAAAGAAAGAGCACATCCCTGTATCTCATCAGGAGAGCGCTTTCAGTTGTTAACGTGGGAATCTTTGACATTTGGAGGGAGTGATCAGGTCAGCCGCAGGTCGTTATTTGACATGAAGAGTAACATCACTGGTATTGTTTCAGCGGCAGCAAATGAAATGAATAAATCATGTGCTCGTCTGAGGTGTGCGAGGTCCGGTGGCACGTGCGAACCTGTTTTCCTGGTTTTGACCATTGGTGAGATCTGGGAGAACAGTTCCAAACGCTACAGCATCCACAACAAAAACGACGACGACGACAACAACAACAACAATGTACAAGCCAACAGCTTCACCAGATAATTAAATCACTTCTCCAGGGGACAAACCTTAAAAGTGAGTGCACTAAAAATGTCATCACCTACACTGCACAGGATAACTTATATTATTTGTACCGAGCAACTGGAGCCTCAGCCTGGAAGGATATCTTTTTATTGATTCTTGTAGGGAAACTAATTTTCTATATTTAAGCCATGTCCAAGTACTCAGAGCAGCAGACAGCCACTGAGCAGGACCTTCTTTCTGTCAAGTTTAATTTCATCTGTGCGTAGGTAGGCTTGTTATGGAAGTCGAGATTGGATAATATGGGTAATTACTGTTGCTGCTACTACTTTTTTATCTCTGAGTTCATTGGGAAGAGAATACATTACCTTGGGCCCCACTCACACAGGTGGACACCTGCCATTGAGCGCCTGGAAACCTGGTAACTGGGGAAAAATGTGTATTGACAGTGGTTGTCTGAGGTTGTTAGCAAAATTAGTTGTAAAGTGGTACGCTGTGCTAAAATCTCCTTAAGATTTGCTTTGGTTTGCTATAAGATTGCTGCAGTCACGAGTTGTTTGTATAAAAGTCACCGACTTGTCTGCAGACACTCGGTAACTATTTGAAAAGGAGTCGTTAACTTTCAAAATAAGAGTTGCACCTTTTGAAATGGGTTGGTTTCAGTGAAAATATGTTTTAAAGTTTCACTCTATCTTCATGGTTGTTTAGTGAATGCAGCACTCTCTTTGCAACCAATTTCACATAGCAACAGCCAACAAAACAAGCAACCACCTGCTAACTGGTGACTTTTCCTTCAATTCAATTCAATTCAATTCAATTCAATTCAATTCAATGCAATTCAATTTTATTTATACTGTACAGCAGCAATTCAAAACAACAGCTGTCTCAAAGCGCTGTACTCCAGTGATTACATCCTCCTCAATGAACAAGCACTTGGCAGCAGTGGGAAAGAAAACCCCCCATTTAACAGGAAGAAACCTCAAGCAGAACTAGATATCCATTTGCTGGGACCAGTTGGAGTTAAGTGAGACAGACAGGACAAAATAAATAAATTAATAATAATAAATAAATGCCTGAAATTACCTAATGATCCAGGTGGACAGGGCATCTTGGCTACCGTGCCCTGCTTCGTCCTCGGCCAGGAGACGTCCATCATGAGCAGTGGATTGCAGTACTCCACCCTGAGATTTGGTAGCTTGGCGGTGGCCGGCGCTGCGTTAACGTCTTCTCGCTCCAAATCTTCCAAGACTGTCTGGTACGGTTCCACCACTGCCGATGTGGTTCGTGGTGACTGGACCACCAAAGGTGTCGTGGCGGGGACCTTGGTAGTGGTGGTCCTTGTTGTTGTGGTTGTCGTGGTAACAGGAGGTCTGGTGGAGGTCCTCGTTGTTGTGGTCGTGGTATCCATGTACACCATTATGGAGGAAGATGTTTCTAGTAAACGACAAAGAGCAGGGCAAAGACAAAGTGAGCTGATGAAGTCAAATGTAAAAAGTTTTTTAAAGACACTTGAAAGCAAATGGATTTCTTTTTCCCCCCTCTTTATTTTTTAAAATACACTCCATCTGTGTCACTGAGAGAAAATTTATTTTGGTGCAGGTAGAAAAAAACAAGCCTGAGTGTATGCATGCAGGTTTTATTCTTTCCTCCTTCTCCATGTGTCAGTTTTAAAGAAAACAGTTCAAAGAGGATCAACTGGAACTGGCAGGTGTGACTTACACGGGTGCGCGTTTGGTCTAGTTCTAGACCCCCGTCGGCTAAGCTTACACACACAAGCGCTGCGCACTACACAAACCTCCAGCTGTGTCGTCTAAATGCGGCTGTTGACGAGGGCATATCTCTGCGAGTCAATAGCCGGGTTTTGTAGCTCCGTGCTTTTTCGAGGTCAGCCGGGACAAACTGGAATACCTGTTTCCTGGATGTGAGTCTTCCCTGCGGTTACACTCCAGGAGGTTTTTGCTAATGACGCTGTTTGCCTGAGCTGTTGGGGGACAAGGGCTATCATAACACCAGCGTGCACCGAGATGTGCTCGTACACTGGCTCGGTAATCCTCTTCCTCCTACTCAAAAGCACATACCACTCTTTGACTCCCTGTCATCAATCACACCATCTTCTCATCCATCCTGTCCCTTTTAGAAGCTTTCCCTTGGGCCCCTGATTGGAAAATAGAGGTCCCAAATTAATTTAGCTACAGGCTTTTTATGAATGCGTGGACATGATTAAACCAGAGAAGGTCAGAGGACACATGGGGAGGCCATGCTTCATAATGTATTTTCCAAAGCCTGGCTTTAGTCTACAAAAATATGCCCAATGGAATATTTTTACTCTATTTTTTAATAATATGTATAATCTGTATTATTCTTCATACAGTGCTATTTTTGCTACCCTGACATTTCTGTATGTCGTGATCTTATTACTGAAAGCGATTTGAAAGAAGATGCTTGCTGTAGACTCTTTAAACAAATGACAGTGCTCTCTCTCACTCTCTCTCTCTCTAACACACACTCTCAATTTGGACATCAGCAAAAAAAAAAAAAGCAATTTGCGACATTTGTCGTTTCCGACTAATGCAGAGATACAATCAAGATGACAGAAGTGACAAATGGTACTAATCTCTGTATGAAAGGAGAGCAAAACAAAATTTAATGAGGGTCGATTTTAGGTTGGCACACGTAATGGACGTCACGCGTCCCGGAGAGCTCAGATAACTGCACCCCCCCACCCCCGAAACGCAATTCCCTCTGATTCAATTTACAATCGGACAATTTCTCTGTATGGTAAATTTGGTAGGAGCAAAATAAGACAGCATAAATTAGCGCCGCTGTTGGGGACGCAGAAGCCCCCGGAGGCTGTAATGACATCCGACTTCTATCAGCAGTCAATGCATTTAACGCTTAACAGCGTTCGACGCCAGCCACGCTTGATTAAATAGTTTGCCGCCACGGCGAGAGTTCCAGACTGATTGAGTATTTGTTTTCTCCCGCTAACAAAAGAGTTTGTTGTGTTTTCAAGATCCGCAGGTACCTTGGACACTCCTGTGGAGGCACTCCATCAGTAAAGCGGAACTATAACAAGAACCTCATTGAGCTGCAATGTGAACCAAAGGCACGCAGAGCCTATTTACTCCCGACTCCACGATAATGCAGCTTTTACAACTTCTAAATTTCTATCGCAGAAAGGAAAAAAACATAAACAAAACAAATTAGCGCACGTAGCAGACATCAATGGTAAGTGGGAAACACAAAGGTTTCAAACAGAAGGCTGTCACAGAAGTGGATATGGGTGCAGGAGCTTAAAATAAGCCCAGCACAAATGTACAGTCACACATGCCAGCCCTCATCAGCATCATAAACTGACACGGGGCTTTAAAGAAATCACACGAATGTTCAAATACTTATTTAGCATTTCCACCAGCCGACCAAGACATCACCATTTACATCCTACATCCCCTATTAACCGGCGTCATCCATCTGCTCGGCAGCAGCCTTCAGCTGCGATGATCATGGAAACGGGACGAAGAAATATCTTCAAGGGCACCACCAGTCTTTTTATTTCATTATTTATGAGATAACTCATTTACAAGTATTCATATCTATATTTGAGGAAAGATGACGAGAACCTCATATACGATACACCGAACCTTGGAAAAGGGGATGCACGATCAATCTCAGGATCACTGAAATCAGCTGGAGGTGCTAAAACCGCGTGTTGTAAAAGAAAAACCATTAGATTACCTGATGGGAATCTGATCATGGATATTCACTGCTCATATGGAGGTCAGCAAAGGTCACAGTGCACCGGCGCTGATAAGCCGGTGGCTAAACAGGTGTGCTGAGGGGCTGTTAGGATAAGGAGATGATTACACTGGTCAGGAATGCTGATACTGAAGTGATTGTGAGTGTGAGGGATTTTTCATTTTTTTTGCTTAGACACCCAATAAATGCAGACTAATGTAAGCAGACTACTGTAAATGGATAATAAGATAATACTTTGCTGAGTAAATATACAGAGGAGTACATTCTTCCTTGTACAACTCGCGCTATAATTAAAAAAAAAATGAACGTAATCAGTAATAAATCGATCCACTACTTCTGGGCTAAAGCTTCTGTTGGTAATAGACTGTATATAAAAGACACACATAGCCAACGCTTTCAAGCACTAGATCCTAGCTCCAAAACACTGTGCAGTTCTCACGTGAAAACAAAGTGGTATTAAGTATGTGAGGGCAGTAATTAATTATGCTGTTCCAGTCATCTATTTTTTTCTGCTTATCCCATTCAGGGTCGCAGGTGCGCTGGAGGATATCCAAGCTATCATGGAGGAAAAGGCAGAATACAACCCAGACCAGTTCATCAGTCTGTTTCAGGCTAACATGTAGTGACAGACAACCATTGACAAGCACATTCACATGTACAGCCAGTTTAGAATCACCAGTTAACCTAACATGCATGTGTTTGGAAAGGCCCCAGCCCAGGAGGTTCTTGCTGCGACAGTGCTAACCACCGCTCTACCATTCCACACGCAGATATTAGGAAATTAAATTATGTAAGTGCTCCATTTTTCCTTTTGACATTAAGTCTCTCAGTAAGTAGATAAAGTCAGGTCAAGGCCTCAGATTAGCTGTTCAAAAAAACACAATGGTTACATTTATTTTATACAGTCTGTGATTAGGACCATTAGCTTCTGCTTCTTTATACAAAATCTGCTCTGTCACTTTTGATTTTAGCATTTCAGCCACGCACATTTCAATAGTTTTAGAAGAAAACCAAAAAGCAAAACACTCAACCAGAATGCCTCATGCTTCTATTTCCATGTAGTAGCCGCACATACTAAAATCAGAAGGATTACACCTTATTTCTGAAATCTGGTAACTTTACGACACCCCTGGAAAACCATTAGGAAGCCCAGTTTATGCTGGGTTCAGTAACACCCGCAACGAATAGGTAAGTAGGGAAAAAAATAGGAATATTCTGTACCACTTGCAAAATAGAGAGGCGCATATATACTAGACCCTGAACGATATAGGGTTTTTCGGACCGATAAAGACATTTGCTAATATCAGCCGATATTTTTATTGCATTTATTATTTCAGCCACACAAAATACAGATTTCTCAAACAGTTGCTACAAGTATCTCCCTGACTCACATCACCAGGTTGTTGTGTTGGAAACTTGCAGTGCTATCTGGCTGACAAACAATAAAACAACAACACTTGTTTTTGATTTATTGGCCTGTGTAGCTAATATTTGATCATATTTAATAACATCAACCTGCCAATAAATCAGTTAAAGCATGTGATGTATTGACTTTATTTCCCCCAGTAAAGATTACCCCGAAAATATAACCCCTCTGTATTTTATGTTAGTAAAATGCCACAACCATCTTATAGATGGTTGTGGCACAGTCATCTCAGAGACTAAGTCTCATCTCAGAGACTAATGTTATTCATTTCAGAGGATAGCTTGCTTTGAAAATGAGATTGTAGCTATTTGTCTGCCATGAGTTGAATCTGTGAATATCTTTCCAAGTAAGTAGCCGGTGGGGTGAAATTCATGCTTTAAGGATAAAGGATGTTGTGCTGCCACTCTGTTTAGACGCTAAACCTGCGTACACAAATGAAAATGACAAATTTTACATTTATTTCACTAGCCTCCTGAATATTTAGTCAGCAAACGCTGCCAAAAACTGAAAAACGCAAACTGCTTCTCAAAGTCAGAGGCCATAAGATCTTTTTAGTTTACTGTTTCTTTTAAAATAGTGATGATAAAACTCATCGTGCTGCCACTCTGAATGCTGCGGGTTATAAGACAGCGAAATATGACTCGAGGATATAACCATCACGGCATGAGGTTAATTTAAAGTCGCTGGGAACCTCGTCTGGAATGTAATTCCATTCTTCCATTTGATCCCGTTGAGTCCACCGTCAAATTATTTTTCAGAATGTCCTGTCTACATACTGCATGTTAAATATGCCTGCACACACACACACACACACATGACAGAGAGGCGAGAAAGAAGAAAGTGTCCTTGAGCAAACTTAAATATCTTTTCCATGCGATGAGCACAGAAAAAAAAAGAGAAAAGCCAGCAGCAGCAGACAGCAGCCACAGTCTGCAGGCACTATCGCCTTGGAGACAACACAAGGACATTTTGTTTTGCTTTTGCCAGCTTCCCCGTAATATTCAAAGTGACAACGAGAGAGAGAGCGAGAGAGAGAGAGAGAGAGAGAGAGAGAGAGAGAGAGAGAGAGAGAGAGAGGGAAAAAACTGAGCTCAAGAGCACCAGCGAGGTGAGCAGGTCTTTGGTATGCCCCAAGGAACTTCCCTGTGACCTTACGGGACGATATCAAGGACTTGTCACATTTTGGTTTGAGTCTCTTAATGAACTGGGGTAACTCTCTTATTACCCAGATATCTTATACAGCAGTCTTTGTATGAACATATTCTACCATAATGATTTGGAATACCACAAAGATTCCTTGGGAATAAGGCCATAAGTATGTTCCAATGCCAGCAACCTCTTGATTCATGAAAGAAAGCAGGCACTTCAGCGTCCTCTTCAACTTCACTAAAATGACATCAAACCTCAAAGTGATTTCTCTTCTGTATATTTAAGCTTCGATGCATTCTCAAAGGCATTGCAAAGTTGATTAAAAAGAATAAGAGCTACGAGCTGCTCCTGCTTTATAAGCTTGAGGGCTCCTGAACGTCCCGAATGTTCGTGCACCACAACCAGCCACCTTTTCATAAACAGGATAGTAGCGAACTTCTGTGGGCACTCTGACTTCTACACTTACTGAAGCGCAAGCCGCACTCATCATTTACACCTCGTTTCTGTTGCCCCCCCCCCCCCCCCCCCCCCCCCCACCCCCCCTCCCCCCCCCCCCCACCCCCTTGTA
>VURO01049916.1:44028-65896 GCA_015108175.1 Pelvicachromis taeniatus | reverse complement strand
CCCACCCCCCGCCAAACGCGCGAAGCCCCTTTCCACCACACATAGAGCTTTGTGCTTCATTTCAAAGCGTTCATTTCTAACTAATTAGCCTCTCTTTCTGTATCCCAGGGCTCGTGGCTCCCACAATTAGATAAGCCCGCTCTACTTTGCTCCAGGAAAAAAACCTGCTATGCTATTATGAAATGGATCCGGTTCGTATGACGTGCCATTTCCGCACCGTGAGCCGACTTGCGTGTCGGAGAAACTTCTGCAGACTCGAGATCAAAAGAGTTGGAAAGGGCTTTTGGGGGTAAAAATGAAACGAGCATCAGCCAGCAAAGTGACACTTCCAGCCTCGCGCTGAACCCAATTACCTCCTAATTTTAGCACTTGAACCTTTATGCGCAGTTACATCTTCAGCGGGGACTTTTGCAGGCTGTAGTAAATTTTGGACAGTCTATGTGTGATGTCACCCATTAACTTTCTTCGAGTCTGTTTAAAGCGTGTGAAATGGGATTTCTGTGAGCTGGGCCGCATATTTTTAGACTGAAGCGTGCTTGAAGCCAGAATCCATGATCACGGTTGTTGGCGGGCCACAACGATACTTTTGTCATTGGGCTGTTTGATCTGAGAGTGCTGCTTTCACGTTGTAAATTCGTCTGCTTCTGACTTTTTCTCTGACGTAAGCACTTCTTTTCTTTTTTTTTAGAAATAGGAGGTATAAAGTAAAAGTGAGAAGATCTTTTTGAGCAAATCACAGTGTGGCTGTGATGTCCACCCAAGTTTTTTAGGTACCAACGTTGAAGGCAAGGCTTTTCGATTCTTGAAGGGACTGAGATAGTGTGCACGGCATTTTTAATCAATTCCAATTAACTTGTCGAACTGCAATTAAAAACCAAAACAAGAAAAAACTCTTTTACATTCCAGTGTGATATACTTGCAATTAAAAAGTCAGTCAGTCAGTCTGAAGCAATGCGTGAGACTACATTTCATGGAGTCATGTTTGGGCAGCGCGCATCAAGACAGACCAGAACATGATAGCTCTTAATAGTTCATTAGCTTAACGCAGAAGCTAATAGTAGCTAATTGTAATTTTGAAGAAAAAAAAAGAAGCAAGCTTTCTTGTCGTTGGTTGGTTTTATTGCACAAAGTAATGAGAATTGAAATCTACTGAGAATAACAAATGTGAGCTTGAGCATAATTTGGGTGAAAACCCATTTGGTGATCAACTCTAATTAAACTCTGACTAACTGTGACCACAAGTAGCAGACGTATGTGTGGTCAGACAGAGGACTGTGGATATGTCCACTGTGGCATAAAAGTGCATTGGTCTTTGAGCCAGATGAGCTAAAAACTTTGCTATGTACCTCACTTAAAGTGCAGCGCTTGCTAATTAGCCCTTTGATTACTTGCAGATGATCAGATATGACATGAATTCTTTGTCCAGGAAGATAAAAAGGTGCTTAAATTTCATTTGCCTTCATGGAGAGAGCCACACCTGTTGCTTCCCCCTGTTAAGCTAAACTAGCAAGCATCACGCTGCAGCCATCGTATAGAGAAAAAAAAAACTTGTAATTTCACACTAGCCCAAAAAGTTGAAATCAGGTTTAGTTCAAATGAATATCGAACTAAATTGATAGTAAAAAAGGAAACATATACTAACATTACAAAATATCATACTATCATATTTTGTAACATATTTTGTAGTATAAGGAAAGAAACTGTATCACTATGTAGCTCTACTGTAAGTAGGTTTAATTGATGTTTCTAAATGTAAGACAAAATGTTTAATGTAAAATGATATGATATGTAAAACCTGATATGACAAAGAGAACTGGCGTGTCAAACAAGACATTAGTGGCTTGTTCATTCGTAGGCAACAGCTAAGCAATCGTAAATCAGAAATATAATGTAAAATTTTATCTTGGGCCATTTTTTTTCCCATCAATGCAGAGAAAAATATTAAAAGCAGTAGCATCTCTTTTATAACACAACATCAGTAGCCATTACTTTCACGGCTTTATTCACTCAGCTCCTCATTTGATCATTTCCCTAATGTTTATGTCATACAATCCCACTGAAATGCTACACGTCCTCATGAGTTGAGGGGAATGGGTTGAAAATAAAATGATGATAATTATGATGAAAGCCGTCCTGCCATTAAATGGAACCTTTTGAGACAAGCCCACAAATCCATCAGGGAGTGTAACTGGGGCGGTGGGTGCGGGGCTGCTGCTGCTGCTGCTGCTGCTGTGGGTGGTGGTGGGGGGGAGGTGCAGTAAATTATGCAGCCAGACATCCGGTAATGCTTCGATATCATCTGACATGATGAGAACCATAATGGATGGGAGCCATGCATTGTTTGGCAATTAATTTCTCATTCCCGAGCTCTCTTCCCAGGACTTGAGAGGGCATCGATGGAGGTCACACAGTGCTGGGAGAAGCGTATGCACCGGGCTGATATGTATGCGCACATGGACACGGGCCCGGAGAGACACTCACTGTGTTTGAGGTAAATGACAGAAGAGATATGAGCTAAGTCTGCCTGCAAATGCGCTATCCTGAAGTACTGAAGGATGAATTAGCCACACAGCTGTGCAGTAAACAAGCAGTGTTTTTGCCTAATGTGAACGCAGCTTATGTGCATTTGCAAAACAGGATCGTATGAATTTAATCTTTATATTTATATTTTCACATCTCAAAAAGTCTGTGAATTTGCCCTGCCAGTGAAGCGTGGTAATAAGAAGTATGCAAATCTGTCCCACGCCTACATGTCTACAGTATGAAAGACAGTGCTGTGGTAGGGTTGCATTCAAACCTCACAGTCTACAGAAATCCAATATTTAGCATCAAGCTACAATGAAGAATGCTGGAATGAGTTTTTATCCTTAGAGCCAAACATTGAGTCTCTAGTGGCTAGTGACACAGCCAAACGTATCAGGGAAAGCGGAAAGAGGCAAAAGTAAGGTGCGAGGACACGCGCGAAGGGAATTGCAAAATCACTAAGAGGGAAAGCACGCTCCTCCAAGGTCCCACCATCTGCCAAAGAAAAAGGAAAAAGAGCAAAGCTTTTCAAAATACCGTCAACCAACAGTAGAAAGGACCAAATGGATACGGCCAATCTGTGCAGAGAAACTCTGACACTGGTGATAAAGAGAGCTAAAGATGGTTTAGAAGCCTCCAATCAGATTTACTCGGTTGATTGGCCAAAATAAATCACTTTGAGCTTGTGGGCCACCAAGCTTACCAAGCCTGTTAAATTTACTGTGGCAATTTTGGGGGGCTCTAGAGAAACCAGTTTCCACACACACACACACTCACATAAAATCACACATGAGGTGTTATAAAAGACTAGAGAGGTGGTGGAAAAGATCCCTGCACAGAAACCCCCAAACGCATACACTATATTTTCAGTTTATTAATTAACTCCCTTTTTCGTATCTTGCTGCGATGAATGCGAGAAATCACAAATATCTGTCTTTAAAAGAACTTTCACTTTCACTTTATGTTTTTTTCTCCCATTTCTGCACACGTCAGGAGAGACGGATTGGTTGTTGGCCTTAATTGAGGGATTGCCTGCCACCTCTCTCACTACACAGGTGATCTGTGTATGATTTCTGGATCAAGGCAGAGTCGCCAAGGCCAGTGATGGATGTCCAGTCAGGAGGAAGGACGCATATGATATATATGGGGTATCACAGAGGGTATGAGCACATAGCACATTGTGAACTACCTGAAACATGGGCATACCTGCTCAAAGTTTCCCCCTATTTTCAGAGAGAAACAGGCATATACTCAGATCAGGAAAACACAGGCACAAAATAGCCACAATAATTATATTTCACACTATAGTGCAATTTCTTATTGCCCCTGCTGTGAAACATCCAAAAAAAGGCTCTTAAACAATGACAAAGAGCTCCCTCTCTCAGTGCTAAAAAAAAATCTAAAGCTGCATTACTAACAGAAGCCCATTGTGTTTCAGCATTAAAGGGTTTGCTAGAAGAATTCTGTGCATAAGTTTGTGTATGTGCAACATCAGGGTGGGTGCAAGGATTTGCGCACACGTGTTAGAAAAATCATTTTCGACTATAATCCTAAACCTTGCACTTTCCCTCGAAGAAAATTGCCCTCTGCGAGAGGTGCACCAGGCATGTGATAAGTGCCTCGCCTGCAAATAAGCATGTAGCCTACATTCCTAAGCCCCAACATCAAAAAGGGCTTCATACAGCAAGCAAAAGGCTGCATTTTTATGGAACGGCAGCATTTGGTTTGAATTGCTCAGCATTATATTCCTCAAAGCATTGTAAGGATAAAAAATAAATAAATCTGTGATGATATATGATAAATGCAGGGTATCTCTGAATCTATATAATGGCTTGTCAAAAAAGGAAAAGAAAAAAAAAGTGATGACAGTTATTCTTAGCCTAGCACATAAGCAATGGAGCAGAAAGGACAACATTTTGTTGCCTTTAAAAGCACACTGAGTCACACTCACATTATCTGCGGCGACTTTGCCAGCCTGCATTTACTGCTTAGACAGTCTTAATCAATTTAGCATGTGTCAGGCTCTTCCAAATAGAGCCAAGATGGCCCGAACGTCCAAAACATTGGCTGTTTCGGCATGAAGGTCGGGGCGTCACGTCTGCTGACTCTCTCCAGGCCAGCAGGGCTGGCATCGTGCCTGGGCCAGATGGCAACATGTGGCAGAATTACAAGATTGTCAGACAATGAATGTATCCATGACACCAACTGTGCCACATCAAATGCACCAATCATGAGTCGACAAAACAGTCACTTGTGCAGTGACACACACAGACATGAGAGGGTGTTTTGACTAAAACGGCAAGATGAATCAAAGACCACAGAGGCACTGCTGATTTCTGAAGTGTCATCATCAGGCATAATTAAAGCTATTCACAACAAACACGCCATTATAACGTTTAATCGATAATGCGAGGCTGAACATGGAGTCTTCGTGTTTAGTCGGCATAAAAAGGCTGTGGAAGCAGCTTGGAATATTAACTTATGGATAGTATGTTCCTGCTACAGACAGCAGCAGCAGGTGAGAGAGACTGAGGCAAATTTTCTCATGTGGCTGCCCTTGCCTTTGCTGTCCTGTGGAGTTAATGCAGCGAGCGCCTCATGCTCACTGTGGCAGACAGCACAGAGGTTAGTCTGGTGAAGTCGAGGCCTGGAGAAAGTCATTTCCACAGCTAAGTTTGTAGTTTTGTAACTGATAACGACATCATGGAGACAATTTCATCAGAAGTGAGCAACGCGAAAACATTCATCTCTAAGAACAAGACACATACTGCAAAACAGAAACCTTGTCTCAAATTACGTGTTTCCATTTTCAAGCTCACTGTTCTGATTACATAAGTGCGTTCAAGAACGCATGGGTGTAAATAAAAAAAGGTTAAAAAATTGTATTGTGAACAGCTGTATATCGTTCCAGAAGGTCGCCATCTTGGGAGCATACGAGAAGATACCAACAGACAATTTTGAGGCAGAGGGAGGAGGATATTTGCTTAGCATGGATGCTAATCAAGGTGCTAGCTAGCTATATAGCAGGGACAGGTTTTGAGGTTATATGCATGTTTCATTGTTTGGTGTTAAACTGTGGTAAGGACTTAGGAATTTAGTATTACCTTCAGAGGCAGGGTATGATTTGTCAAGAGGGGTCCTTTTATTGTTTGTTGTTTTTTCCCACCACTGCAATAAATCATGAACTAGCGGGATCTTATATATTCTCAAGGCTGTTCGAATATTTATTACATCAATGTAATGTTTACAGAATAATTATGAACTATTAATTCTGACTAGAAGATTTCACAATGTAATCATAACCACAGGTTACAAGAATATTTCAATGTAGTTTTTAGATTAAAATAATATGCATAATAATCTCATATATTCCTTTTCACAGACAGGTGATCAAACCAAACATACCAACACAAATAGTATAACGTGCCAGATTTAAATTTCACTCCCACTTAACGTTGCTGCGAGAGTAAGAAAACAGTCTGCTTTGATAATGGATATTTTCTGATTTCCTGCAGAGCTCTGTTTGTAGTGCGTTGTCTCTCTTTTACCCACAATTTACAAAGTTACAGACAGCAAATGAAGCAACCTTATTACATTTACTGAGATCTGCTCAGAAATTTCTAGCTTGAGAGTCAATAAAATATGTGAAAATGACTCAGCTCTGTAACCTGTTCTAAAGTATCTTGGGTCGCATGTTTTAAATGATGCAGGGAATTGCAGTCAGGTTAAGGTCAATCTGTTCATTCACGAATGTGACTGCGTTGTCACTACAGCACCATTGTAAAGGCAACAAACTCACAACTCATTACACCAAATTCCAACGTCAACCATCAGCTTTTGTGTGTCTTCTGATGCTCTGAATGTACTATTTTTCTTTTATTTAGTTAATGGCAGTCCTCTCTGTGAAACAGTGATCCTTAGAACAGTACTACGCGGTGTCAGTTCTATTGTCTTTACTGCGTTGGATGAAAACCCTGAAAGTACAAGTCAGTTCTTGATTCGACTGTTGTTTGCGCTACACGCTGTGCTAAAAATCAGGAGCGAGGTTAAATATATTTAACCCCAGTATACACCAGTATATAGTAAGAACACTTACAGTACAGTAGCATCGTAATACTAACAATTATTAGTTATATTGTTTGTTTGTTTATCCAAAGAAACTCTTTTTTTATGTGAATATTATGCTTGTCGTTTAGCATGTTAGCATATTTACCTTTGCTGATTAGCACAAAGTCCAGCTGAGACAGGTTGTACTAGTCTAAACTGTTGGTTAAAATATGTTCGATTGGGTATTTTCCAAGCAAGTACAAACCTAAAAACTAGTATATTTCCAAAATCACCATTTCAGGATCTGTTTTAGGCTTACTTATTAGCACTTTGTTTGCTGAGAACCAATGACAGTAGACAGAAAGCAGTTGAGAGAAGGAGTACTTGTTTTCAGTTGTTATCCGCGGCAGTCCTTTGGTAAGAAAATTGTAGATATGATGGGACATATTTGGTTTCATCGGAACATTACTTTTTTTCAAGGATTTCTTTTTCTTTTTGGCTGCCTGGTCTACAACTAACAGTCTTGACACTAATTTCATGCAGCTCCTCAACTTGCTGGGCAGCAATCTTCGTAGTCCTGAAACAATCTGGTGAAGTCTGTCCTCGGTGAAGGAGATGATTGAGCTGAATCACAAAGTGATGTAGGAGGTGAAAAACACTACAAAAGGTGAATTTGAAGCGCTGGCTGATGGATAGTTGAGAGTCAGCTACTGTCAGATCAACATGCTCTAGGGAGGTCACTTTGGCCTTTGTAATATTTTCCATTTACGACCATGTTTATTTAATGTTCATGCTTGCACACGTGGTAGTGCTACTGACCATTCAAATATTTTCAGCTGCATTAAGTGCTATCCTTAAGCTTTATTTTCATTTATGCTTTAAAAACATTAACACAGCAAATTTATTTCAGCTGTCCTCACATGATCAGCATTGAATACAATCATGAAAAGTGATAAAAGGGCTTTAGTGTCTGCCTACTAATAGCTACACTTTCTACCGCAAGTTCAATGGAATTAATTATCAGACGAGCACACTTGTGCATGGATCATCTGTCTTCAAAAACATCCTGTCTGGATCAAAATATTGTTCAGCTTGTTGAGGAGGCTGCAAGTGGACAATTTGATGAAGCTCACCGCCAGTGTGCACATCCAACTTAATTTGTAGATTTTTTAAAAAGCAATGTTTTAATAATTGGACACATTTTTTAAGGTTGTAATCTGGTTTTGGCAATTCCAGTTATTCTCCCCCTGCCCCGGCATACTCCCCTCGTAACATGTGCTGTACCCTGGGCATACAGCAATGGAGCCCCAGCTGTGGGTCTGGCCATGTATCTGCTGCTCTGTTGCCCATATACCATGCTCCACTGCTATGGCAGGTCAGGCATGCTCGTGGAAGTGGAAATGAGCTTGTGTTAGTGTGATCAGAAAATGACACCTTTCTGTAAGCGCTAACAGGCACTGTGATCATGACACTGGATCAAATTTCAGAAGCTCATGTTTGCAGGAAAAGGAAGAGACTACATTGGCTTTTGACTCTCTAGTGTTCTGTGGTTCATCGAATCATTTGTTCTGAGCTCGCTGAATGACAACAATGACTCAGAGTGATCTGAACTGCAAGTAACACTTGTCACGTTTTTGCATCAAAATGATTCAAATCCTCATTTTCCACACTTTATCAGCTCGTTCATTGTTGTGCATATCTCTCACAGATGTTTCCAGGTTTCCTCAGCCACATTTATTTTTCCAGCCTTTGCGCATCCTCACCGGACTAGCAAATTAATGGAAGAAACAATCCAATACAGCTGCGAGTACAGACTAATTTGTGTGCAGTGAAGTGGTACGCTGATGCTGATTCAAACAATGTGGTTGTGACTATCCTGCCATCTTAAAATTAGGCTACTCGTGAGAGACAACCGTGTAGAAGCTAGCAGCCAGCGCTTTATTCAGATTAAGTCTGTATCCTTCTGAATGTTTCCTTACTCTGGAGTCCATTCAATCACCCTTTCATTCCTCAATCAGTCTGTTTATCTGACGTTTATATTTGCTCTGCAATTCCATCAATTCACTTAATGCAACATTTTACTATCTATATTCATGCAGCAGACTCTTTGGAGGGCAGCCTATTCTGCAACTGCAGCCAATAACACAATCAAACACTTCTCACTGGGAAATCTACTGCTGAGACTTTGCATGTGCGAGTTTCTACATGACAGAAATGTGTGACCACTGCGTATAAATGCCGAACCGTCTCATATAAAAGCACATAACTCCGCTCTACGCTCCTTAACTACGACATATTACATTTTGGACAGTCACGCATCGTCAAAAGTGAACGCTGTAAGTACGGCCACTGAAAGAATGAATGCATTACAGGGTGTGCTGGAGCGCGACTCGATGTGTAAGAAACAAAAAAAAAAGAGAGATTTTGAGAAAAGTAGCAGCCAGCTAAAAGAAATAAATTAAACTGGCAAGCGGCAGGTAGAAAAAAGCTCCAGGAGAAAGCAGGAGTAAGGATTTCACAGTCAAATAACTTGTGACATTTTTGACTGGAGCTGTTGATGAGATAGCGCAAAGAATTACCTTGGTGTGTCAAAACAGGTCTTTTTCTCCGTTTTATGCTTCCCAACAAGCACCAATTTATAAAAAGAACAATGGAGTGGAGAAATTAGACTTTTCAAAAGAGTTCTGGGAAGTTTAATGTGAGCAGTCACTCGTTCCTTTTTCAAAGTCAACAGCCAGACTGAATAAAAGCCCTAAGCCGGTGGCTAAAGAATGTGCGGAGAAACTCTCGAGTTAAACACACAATGTGTCAAGCGCCTAAGAATTTAAGACAATAGAAATATTATTTCTGTGCCTGAAAAATATTTTCTCCTATTGTTACATGTGATGAAAGAAAACACATCATGTGAATGCTAAAAATGGTGCTACGTTTTATGCTAGGCACAGTTTTTAATAGTCATCTGTCTGCAGTACGTCGCCATGTGTTAAACTCTCCTTCGCTTCCAATTCGGGGCGAATTAAAATACACTGAGCACCATACCCCACAGCCGATTGCCAGTAGCCCACACACTCTTTAAGTATAAATGCATATGTTTATCAGTGTTTGACCAAAATCTGACAAAAACAAGACGTGCCGTGCCAAGCTGTTCTTCACACTACACATTAAAAAAGTGTCAGCCGGAACAAACATGCTGATAAAGTTTAAAAATAGCTGGTGTGAGATCAAAAGAGTTATTAGTAAAGTAAAATCACTCATCTCCTAAGGTAGGGGTGTGAAACATAGGGCCTGGGGGCCAGAATCCACCCAACAATGACTCCAATCTGGACGGGTTTGGACAATGTGAAGGAGTGTATAGATTTTGAACTTTTAACTGTGTTTTCATAAGTTTTAAGCTTGAATTGTCATTCATACTACGCCAAAGTAATTAAGTAATAGAGAAACAATTGAAGGGTTGGATATTCCAGTTTTTTCACCGGCTGCTAAAGAAAATTACGTTTTTAGAGTAAGTTCAAAGTAGCATGTATCTGGCCCTTGATGTTAAATGAGTTTGACATCTCTGCAGGAATAGCTCAGATCGTATAGCAATGAGCTCATTATGAACCCAGACTGGTCATTGTTGCATTCAGCTTCCTCATATAGTGGCTCATCCAATATTATGTACTACATGACCACATGTGATACACAGTTGGCATTTATTTAGTTATTATAGAAGGGAAGGGAGGCAAGGTCTAGTAACCAAATATGACGATTTTTAAAGTTTAGCTCATAAACTGTGATTCTGTGACAGCTCAGAGTCTGAAAAAAGACTTCTTTTAGGTTTCTGTAAAATTAATGAATTTGATTTTTTTCATGTTACTGCTTTTTAGAATCATATCTCTCAGTGATCTAAATAAATTCATGAAAAAAATATGCAGCACTTGTCTTGCATGTGCCTTTCCATTAATGCGATTGCATTCAGTGGCAAACGCAATACATAAATGTTAGTAGGTTGAACCACGTATGACTGCGACCATGACTTTTATGGAAAAGTGAATCTTTCAGATGGCATGAAAAGGAAAGCCTGCTGAAAAGTGTTGAAATCAGAAAGCTTTCACGGCTTATTTTTAATAGCAATTTTTTGTGATCAGCTGAAAATTTGGCATGGGATAGTTGCTACAAAATGAAAGGGCAGTGGATACAAAATAAAACGCTGGGAATCGTTGGTCAAATTTCGGTCAAACGTCGGTAAACACTGGAAATGACACCCAGCCAGAAGGCCAGGATTTTTAGAGTCCCGCTACATCTGAAATTGCATCTTTGTTTCATTACAGACAAAAAGGAATAAATACAATTTATGAGAATTAATGAGATCCCTGTTTCAAACTCTATGCGTGCAAATCAAATGTACTGCTCATGTGGAGTCCCTCTGTATTCAGATTCTCTAACCCCCTCAAAGTCTGAAAGTGTTAGATGTAATTTCAGTGCTTTATCAAAAAAATGAGGAAGCTGGGCTTACCTAGCCTGTTGTCCAATGCTCCAAAATCAAGAGAGTACTTGACAACGTGGTAATTGTTCCAAACATACAGCAGATTGTCCCTGGGGTTATAATCCACAGCAGCAATGTACTGATAGGAGTTGGGAAAAGGGATGTCCAGAAAGCCGTCTTTACTGAGTTCTGTGTTGTAGATGTAATCGATCTTGTTTCCCGTTGCTTCATTGTCATCATCCTCATACACCGACTTCACCACATAAAGGATTCCGCAAATCATGAAAGCGTTGGATGCCGATCGCTTGTCATAAGCCGTGTCCCAGGTCCCTTCGACACGCAGTGTGTAGGGATTGAGCTGGCTGATCACAATCCGCCCGTTGTTTTGCTCGGTTGCATAAATCACCCACAGGCCGTTTTCGTCTACCGCCAAATCAATGTCTGATTTCCCTCCCCAGCGGTACGGAGACGTGTCGTGGTAGTTGGCATTAGCTATGATGGCCTCGCCGCTCTTGATGCGAGTTCGCAGGTCAAACTTGACAATGTTGCGTGTGCGCTCCTTGTTGAAGAAGAGCGCCCCATCGTAGACAACAAAGCCCGTTCCATCAACGCGATGCGGGAGCTTGTAGGTCGTTGTTGGCCTTCCAGCAACAAAGTCTTCTTTGGATGAATATTCAGTCAAGGTGTCCGTGCGGTAGGGTGTCCATGGCATGTAGTAGATCTTATCCGAAGCTTGAAGAGGGTCCTTGCACCAAGCTCCGGACTGGTGGTCCGATTCAAAGAGATGTTCACTCTGGTACACCCTGCGCAGAAGCCCTGGGCACAGGAATACTGAGGAGCCAAAAATGGGGAAAGACAAGTACAGAGTTACATTGGCAGGTATTAAACAGACGAATCAGAGACAAAACAAGTTCAAATATGTATCACAATCTGTTTGTTGTGTTAAGATGAGCAGTTTTAGATGACGAGCAGGAAAAAAAGATTTGCGTGAAGAACACTGATAGTTCGAATTGTTCGGATTTAATTGCTAAAATTAAACAGAACACAGTCAATAACGACAAAAAAACCCAACCCTTTTCATTATTTCCAACAGTGTCTCCAGTGTAGTGAGCACTGTTTTACTTTCAATTACTTACTGTAGTCTTCAGCTGTTACATATGATACTTGTGCTACAGTTACAGGACCCCAGAGGCGAGTAGTTACAATGTGTCTGTATAAACTGGTTTTGAGTTTGGAGGGAGAGGAGAGTAAATGAAGTCACGGTTATCTCTGCTGACTTAATGCAGAGGAGAAACGAGTCCGAAGTCACTGATGGAACTTACCCGAACACCACTAACTCGCCCACAGGAACACACAAATTACCAGTTGGTTCCCTTCAGTTTCAGTTACACTACGCACAACGGCTTCTCTTCACATCCAATTACATATTGTGCCAGGGAAGAAAATAGGTTTCATTCTTCTCTTTCATTAAAGCACCCCAGTGGCACTTCTTTGCAAACAGCATTAACCACAGAACCCACCCCCAACCTGAAATTTTTTGATAAATAGCTGCGCTCCAATTATTAGCCAAGGTAGAGCTTTAGGAGAAAGAAAACAAACTAAAGTGACATCATCTGTGGAATGATTGCATGTCCATTATTTCAACTACGTGACATTTTTCAGCCTGTGACATGATTTACAGCCCAATACACAATAAACTAATTATATGTAAACCGGTTTGTAGTCAGATCTGATAAAGTCAATACAGCTGGAGAGGTTCAATGGTGGAAAGCTAATTTTAGTTCATTATGGATTATCGTGGACTCAGGCAATTATAATTTTCTTTTCTTTCTAAGTAGATGGTATCTGCATACAGAATTACAACAACAACATGGCATAAGAGTTTAATACTGCAATTAAAATTGTACAAACAATAACGCATGTAACAACTAAAGCTAAAACAGCAGACGAAGGAGAAACAGAAGCAGAAAAGGAAGGCACAATTAAGAGCTTTTCCCACTTTCAACAGGTTTGCTCCCGAAGAATATCAGAAATAAAAACGATGCGTGTGAGAAGGTTCTCTCCGCCGTAACAGGCCAGCATCCTGACAGTGCGCTGACAGCTTCTAGCCGCGGATCCATTGAGAGGTAAAAGCTGCGGGCTCCGTTGAGAAAGAGACAGGGAAGAAAAAAAAACAAAAAAAAACAAGAGGCTTCTTTCCCTTGTAATCTCCTAAGATTAAACATGTTGTCTACCTGCAGGTGAAAATGTGGCGAGACGCGTCCCGTTGACATACAGCCTCAGCACACATCTCAGCGGTGCTCAGCTAAACGCTAAGAGGGCCGTTTCTATGGTTGAGAAACACAAGATGTGCTGGGGTACAAGGTCAGAGTCGGTAAGCTTTGTTCTGACAGCACACTGGGCTCTATGGAGGTTGTAAAATATGCTTTTTTGTTGCTTTTAAGGATGCAAGAGATGGAGGAGTGAATGGAAGATATTAGAGGAGCAATACAAAGGCTCACATGGCTTTCATGGGGAACTTCACAAACTGTTACCAGAGCAGCGCCCATCACGTTGGTAAAACATTTTTTAACTCCCCTTTCACCTTCACCACTTGTTCTCGTTGCCTCGGGTTTCGGTAATACGTCATTAACTAATGACTACAATGAAACCGAAAAAAAATGTATTGCCTCGGCCATTTCAGCAGAGCTCTCCACTCTTGTTTAATGATTTCATTCCCATTTTTAACTCGAACCCAGCTTTATATTTATGGCGTCGAGCGAAACGCTCGTGCAGAAAGATAACGCAGGTATCAAAGCCAAACTCATTCCATTTCCGTGGTTTGTCTTCGATCCATCTTTATTGTTAACATCTGACAATGAACAAATTCTCCAGGTCGTGTTAAAAGGTAAGACTACAAACACGGTTACAAAGCTCCTGGGGCACAAGTGTAGCCTTAGCATATGTTTTGCAGCATCACACAGTGCTGATAAGGTAAGAATACAGCTGCTATGATTTATCCCTAGTATTGACTCTTTTTAGTCCCTGAAGGTTATAGTCATCATCATGTTAGAGCTATAATGAAAAATGCTGACAGCTTACTGGACAAGCTATTGATCAACCTGTATAGCCCTCTGCTTTAATATTATGCAGCTGATAACGCAGAGCTGGAAGAATTTTCAGTTATTACAGGGAATAAAAACACGCGCGGGTTATGAGATTTGAGGTTTGCAATGGCTTGTGATGTCAAAACCCGCGTGGTTGATAGTGCTGATGAACAAGAAGTGAAGGCACGGGGTCAGCGGGTTAATTAATGTTTTGGATGCTGCTGTACGTAAAAAGATTATTAGGTACCTTCCCTAACGATGTCTCACGGAAAAACAGGATATTCCCCATGAAGTGCATGTTGAGCCATAGTAGTGAACAACGCAATGGGCCTACAAAAAGTTGCCGTAGCAACCCGCCACCGGCAAAAAGCAAGCACGTGCCCAAATGGAAATGCAAGATGATGAAGACAAAGAAAAGTTGTTGGTATTTAGTTACCTTTTTGTTCCACTTCTATTTTTTAGGCATGAAGGGGAGAGAGAGAGAGAGAGAAAGAAAATACAAAGAACAGGTTAACGTCGTGATCACTGTCTTTATTTTCCAGACACACCAGAGTACAAGAGCAACATAGGTTAGTAGAAGAGGGACACACAAAACATTTCATCGTAAGATGCTTTTTAGAAAGAGAAAGTGTTGCGCCTCATATGAGCCTGCTGGAAAAAGAGAGATTAATCAACTCTGGAATTGTTGTAGAACATGCTCTGGGTTTTTTTTTTGCACTGACGCCTGCACAACAACAAAGAGAGACATCGCTGTGGGGATGGGAGTGCGTGAGACGAGGCAGGGCTTTTAGTTCAGCCATAAAAACATTTCAATATATCGTCACTTATAGGTGGCAGTCAAAGTTTAATGCTTCTTTCTGTTTAAAGGTTATAGTTTGAGCGGCATCAGGTGAACCCGACCCTCCCTCAGTTATGCTGGCCTAGGCGAGCCCCCTTCCTGGGGTAAAACAGAAAAGGGTCATTCACTTAACATCATCATCATCAAAAAAGGAAAAAGAAATAAATGCAACTATCAGCAAATTACCCAAATTCACACACACAAAACCATACCAGCAAGTCACCACAAATATGAAACCCTGTAATAATATTAAAAATAACACAACTTCACTATCCGCGTCACCATGTTTTGACCATTTTCAAGTTTGTTCGCGCTAAAACAGAAAATAATTGCTGTCCAGCAATTCAGCCACTGCAAAACACCACACATTGATTAAGCTCCTAAACTGATAATCAGACACTCATAACCTGAACAGACTGATGACACTAATGATGATTACCGTATACAATACCTCCCCTTATTCAATGGGATGCAGTAGATGATGTAAATCATTCTAAATTGACCGGTGCGACTGTTATTAGATTATTATAATGGATGACGTGCTGGATATTGATTTCACTCGGACTAGGATCGAGATTTTAATCTGCATAAACACATTCGTATTGACACACGCTTGAAACATTGACATATTTCCAAATGCGTTACCATTTGCACTGCAGACAGAGACCAACACTAGCATTAACTTGGAGTTTTATTAGTGGTCATCAGTGTTGAGGTAGATTGCCAAGTAAGTAAAGGAATAACCTATTACAGCACTACTCGTTACTTTTTAGAAAAAGTAATGTTACTGAATTTACTCCCTGGAGTAAGTAATACATTACACTACCTGTTGCGTTACTTTGCATTACTCTGTAAAATGGCCTGAAATGAACTGTCACATGATTATCAGTTAATGACATGAACCTAAGGCTAGAGTCTCGCACACTAGTGCAAATCCCTATCCTAATGAGGACATATATACGGTCTTTCTGTTAATGCAAAGCTGACAACAAAATCACTGAATCCACTGAAATTCTACTGTAGAAACAAGCACAGGTAGAAACGGAGGCTACAACACTAATGCTGCCTGTTTTGAAGATCAGGCTCTGGCTGCTGGTCTGGGGTCAGCATACTTTCAACTTTAACATCATTCTGGGTGTTTGGCTAGTTTTGTGATAGCATGCTGTCTGTGTAGATGTTTGCAAAGAATTGAAGCTGTGTTCGCAGTGTAATTGTTTCTGTTGTTTCCGTCCTGGGTGCAGTTCGCACTTGGACCATTAAAAAAAAAAGCGATGCCCTCAAAAACTCGACTCCTTAAAAGCTGCCAGTTCCCTGCACACAAACTGAAATCAGGTGATTGTAGCGCGAGTATGAAGAAAGAAAGACAAAGAATCCTGTGTAATGCAAGGAACAGTTGTTAGTGTAATGTGATTGCTGAATGAATGCATTACATGCCTGTGTTGCTGTAAAATGCACTCTGATTGCAGTTTCACCCAACACTGGTGGTCGCCTAGCCTGTTCAAATTTAGTATTCTCAGCCCTTCTATTGACCCAAAAAATATAAGAATAAATGAATAAAATGAAGTCAGACTCATAAAAATCAAAAACCTGCTAGCTAAGAGATGCTAAATCACACAGGAGAGCTAAGAAGATCAGCAGAATCAAGTGATTAATTCACTCCAAGAGATCTCTCTCGCATTAGCATTATCCACTGTGAATAATAATTTCATATACTTCTGAGTTCAGCTTCATCACGGTGACTTCAGGCAGGAAAATATGTTTCTCACTGATCTACTTCTGTTATTCAATTCAAACGTTAAGTAGTTCATTTCAAATTTAAAGTAAATTTATGTAGCATCTCGTATTCAAGTGGGAGCTTGAGTGACCTATTTTTTAAAACACGACTAGCTGCAAGAGTAAGGGAAAAGTAAGAGCTGTTTGCAGTCTACATCTAAACAAGCACACCGAAAGCCTGCTGAAAACAAACTACTGAGCCTATTACATCTTAACTCTCTATATAATTCATTTTTTTCCCCATGAAGTGAACAAGCCTTTTATGTCAGACATGGCGTTTTGTCAGTCTCCTTCATTTGTAGTTGGCGTTAGCATCCACCCTGTGCGCCTGCTCCTGTCCCTTCCCCTTCAGTAATCCCGGTTCTAATAAGAGAGGATTAACCTCTGTTACTAGGGCTTACAAGAGTCCTCTCCTCCAAATGGAGAGTGCAACAGAGTGAGGTATGGAGGTCAGTGGGCAAGGGGCAGGTGGGGTAAAGTTTGAAAGATGGGAAAGTTATTAGAGGAGAACAATATTAATGCAAGGCACTGAGCCAACGAAAAGAAGAGAAAGGATTTCGGGCGACGGAAAGAGTACGAAGGAGAGGAAAATAACGGGGAGGGGAGAGGCTTGAACAAGTCGTCCGTGTTTGTCAGATCATAAACTGGTACAGCACAGCACCTCATTAACAGAAAACACTCCAGCTGTCACTGCGACACAACAAGTCCATAGCAAGCGCGAGCAACAATTGCTTCAGGCTGCATGTGAATCGCTGTTACCGACACCCCAAATTTGCCAATAACTCTGAACAGCATGCGGACCCCATAGATCAAATCAAAGTAAACAGCCAAACGCTACCCGATCAAAGCCTCCTCACCTCCCGTGAGCAATGGCCACACAACAGGGACCGCGGGGAGGCCGGCGTTTCTGATTGAGCGATTGCTAACAGCGGCGAGGCAAGAGGAGGGTAATGATCTAAAGAAAAAGGCATTAGTGGCGGGGATGTGAGAAGTGGTATACAACGCAATCACCGGGGGAGATGGTGTGAGGAGGGAGTAAAGGATGTGGATGAAATCCCTGACAAGGAAATACGCCACTCCCTGCGCTGAGTCCGGCACAGTGGCCCTTTCGCTCGACCGGACGACACGGCCAGTCGCAACAAGGTCACCCATCAGAACACTCAAACCAATTTGTCCTTGTTGTGTCGACTCATGTTTCACTGTAGACGGTGCTGACTGAGATATATACCTGCGATATGTGCCTTGGACATACTCAGTCACACACACAAGAGAAGCAGCGGGGAAAAGCAGAGATGGAGAATTGATTCATTTGAAAAGCTTCTTTACTCCACCACACCACCCCCATTGTGACCTTAATACGATTTTGGTCACGGCTGTCACTGAGTCACTAAAAAGCACTTAGCTCTCTCATCTCTTTCTTTTCTCTCTCCCCTCTCTTCGCCTTTTCTCCTCTGTCCCCACTTTCACGTCTGAGAAACTATCAAAAAATGTGCGCACAGATCAAAAAACATAAGGGTCCTTCCAGATGAAACATGCACCCGGCGCAGAGCCGTTGCATAAAAGAGGTCCTCAAGCATCATATTCATTGACTTGACAAAATAAAAATGATCCTTTGCCTGTACCCTATATCTGAAACATTTGATGGAGCCTTGTCCTGATAGCTTCGGAGAGCTATTCGTGAGTTATATACAGCGCTATGTGTCAGTATCATTCACTAAAATGTCTGTTATTATTATGGCTTAAAAATTGTGCTTTTAACTATAAACTTTAGCTAGTATGATAACACTTATTGTTTCCTAGACTACGCATTTTGATGGTTGAGTTTTTACAGGTCTTTTTCCAGCCAGACGTTTTCAGCCAGCTAGCTTGATTAGCAAGCAGCAGCAAACTGTATGGGGTAGACTCTGCTAGGTAGCAGACTAAGAAAACACCATTATATTTCTTTTACCAAAACAGAAGCCTGAAATTCTTGGATGGTCCATGCCAGACAGCGTGCCATGTCATTTGTCAGATTAGTCCCCAACACTGCAAACACAGCTGAAAGAGCGAGTTCAGTGACTAAAGTTAGAGTAGGCGAAGCCCAGAAGTCAGCACACCAGTCAATCAGGTGGCCACGGATGTAAATTTAAGCCTTAACACTATTAAAAAAAAAACTCCTCTGCCATGCAGCTGTTATGAAGGAGGAAACTACCCATAGGGACCAAAGCTATTTTTTGGAACTAGTCTGTTAACGTGCCTGTTAATGCTGTTAAGTTGGTCATTTAAATATGGCCGTCGTAGAAAGTTGACTCCCTTTGTGTTAGAACATGGCCTCATTTTTTAATAAATAATATGAAATTCATCTATATGCTTACATACAACGGAGGAGGTAATTATTTAATCCGTTGTTGAATTTGTAATTATGCTCACTTACCAAAAAAGTCTCAAATTTTTGTGGTAGTTTGATTTTAATCAACCAAAAATCCAGAAAAAACCAAACCATCACCTGTTGGCATGGGCTTTCCAACAGATAAAACTCTATCTGAGACCTTCCTGAGATAAATGTCCTTTTTTTAAAAAAATGTAATATGTTGCCTCAAACAGCTACATGCTGGCATACCTGGAGGCAGCTGAGTGCAAGCAGGATAATCTTTTAGCCACTGAGAAGCACCGGTGGAGCAGTTTGAGGTTTTAACACATCTCAATGCTACCCACTCACTTCCAAAACCTGATTTATCTAAAGTCTGGTCCGTGGTTAGATAACCAGTTGACTCACTAATCTGGGAACATCGTACAGCACTGCCGTATTTAAACCATGGACTTGTGAGCATGGTACATGCAACAAATTAGCTATGGCGCTGTGCAGAAGAAAAAAAAAAGCAGCAACATTAGCAAGATGGCCGAAACAAACAGGAAACCATAGCACGGCTTTAAAAGATGCACGTTATCGGGCACTCCTTGTTTATCTTTCAAAACATGCCACAGTTTAGAGATATAAACTTCACCTCAGGTTGTGTAACTGGAACAGCTGAACATTGTGCAGTCAGTGCAGGTTAAGTTTTAAGGTTAATCAGTCACTGCTCTGCCACTAGGTTAAGCCAAACATTCACCCATTAACTTTCTTCTGCTTACCTAATTCAGAGTCAGCTGTCACAGGACACAAGGTGAGGTACACCCTAGACTGGTTTCCAGTTTATCACAGGGCTAACCCATACAGTTAGACCAGAGGGTGTAGCTGTAGCCATGCCTCTCCTAAAATGCTCTGATGTAGCGGTGGCTGGGTCAGAGGTATGTTTGTTTCCACAGAACACGCTGAATATATTTTCATAATGCTACAGGAATGCAAAAGGCAAACTTGATCATCTAATCACGGCGATGACGTCACTTTGTAAAGCATGCATGCTAATGCAGAAAGCACCGCAGACGCCGCCGTGGTTGGCCATTTTGCTAACAACCTCCCCTCCTCCCGTCAAATCCCCCATTGGCTACAAATGAGGGCAGCAGCTGTTCGTAACAATGAAAAACTTAAAGGAAATGCAATAAGGTTTTTGCTTGTGTGCATATACATATTTCAGTTTTGACAGTTTAGATAATATGATTATATGCACCCCGCTGCTCAGCAATACCATACCCTATAAAATTCAATTTTAAAGCCTCTGTGTAATACAGTCCTTACTTTATTTTTTTTCCCCCCCCACAAGATTTCAAGTATAATTTCCCACTGACAGGTTGCTGTGCAGACCTCTCACAGCCCACGTCCTGCAAACGCCGAGCAGCTAACAATGGGGATCTTTAGCCGCTGCCAGCACATACACGCTGTCATGTGAGCGGCAGCTGTATGGATTTTCATTTGAATAATTAATGCTTCCCAATTTCACACTAATGGTTGAGAGGTATCAGAATGGTATCATTAGCCTCTAATAGAGATTCATGGCAGAATGGCAGCAATATTTTTTGCAGTATGCCCCCCCCCCAAACACCCAACCCCGACACTCTCCCGTTCTTTCCCCCCCCCCTTCTCTGTCTCAAGCAGGGAGTTGCAGAGAGCAAAACCCTTAACTCCATCCCATCAGCTTTTTAATTAATGACACAAATTACAGGGCTTTGAATAGCATGTGCCTAAGGATGGGGGAGGACACGCAGGCGGCCATCTCTCTTTCTCTGAATTCTCTCTTCATCTCTCTCATTTTTTTTCCTATCCCTTCCCTCGCCTGGCGCTCATGAGTCTCCCATACCATCATTACAGGTTCCATTTCTCAACAGCCCTCTTTTTTTTTCTTCTTTCAACCACTTGTCTGCTCTCTTTGTGCTTCCTTCTGGTACTTATTCAATCTCCTCCCTAGCGTCTCCTTTCTGTCTCCATCGCTTTCTGCCTCCCTCCTACTGGGAAGCGGCTATGCTGTCCTATAACCTTGACAATGCAGGATGCTGTGTGCGCGCGCAAAACGTCTTCTTCTGTCTGTGTGCGTGTCTGCACGCGTGTGCGGGCGTCTGTGCGGGCGTTTGTCTCTCTTTGAGGGACAGGTGCAAGGACTTGGCGCTCATCCAACCTGCTATCCACGTGGGACAGACCAACGGAAGGAGAAAAAAACTAAACAAGCAAAGGCTCAGCAAAACAAAATTAAATACATTTTTATGGAACATAGCAGCAACTGGAGCAGAAATAACCTAATTGCACCTCCTAAAATATGTCTTGATTTTCAAGGACCTTGAAATTATGGAGGAGAACAGCGGGATGGAGGTGGGGGTAGGGGGGAGATTGTGGAGGAAAGGCAAAAATAACTGTAGTGTTTAGTCTGGTGTGCGGCCGGACGCGGAGAAGCACCAGTGAACAAAGAAAGGGGAAAACAAAAAAAACTGCTTTGATTAGTAGGGTGATCATTAAAAAGGAGAGACCCCCTGAAGAGACCAATCTCTAATTAGTCATATATCCTCGACACTTGGCACCCCAGCATGTCTTCAGACACATGTGCGCAAGTGAGTGTTTGTGCGGGGCTGTGTGTAGTGGGTGGGTTAACGCTGAGATAAAAGCTTTGCTTGTGTTACATAAATGGGAGTGTTTATGAGCATTTCTGCAGCTCTTTCGGCGATTGTGTTTTTTTTTTTTTTAACAAAAGAAAAAAAAAGGCAACGATGATGCTGTATGTATGTCACTGA
>VURO01049916.1:25452-41029 GCA_015108175.1 Pelvicachromis taeniatus | reverse complement strand
GGGGGGGGTGATCGCGCTTGCCTGGATCATCGAAACTACACAGAAAGATACATGTAATTACCAAAAGAGTGCAGTCGACGTGAGGGGAACAGGACAAGGAAGGCAACCATAGGCTGTCAACGGCAGAGCACTGCAACACAGGTCTGAATCTTGTGCGACAAGACGGGGAATATGATGGGCCCGCTGAGGGGATCTAAGCGCTTCATTACAGCCGAGGAAGGAGCAGTGGGTGTGTAGGAGGGAGACACAGTTGTGTTGACCTCTCATGAGCTCAGCCTTCGGGAGGAGTTGTTAAAGTGGAAGTTACACCGACAGAAAGACGGAGCGAGCGAGGAAAGAAGGCTGTAATAAGGCACAATGAGAATACGCTTGCATCTCTCAGGTTAGCTGCGGAAAGTCAAGGTGATAGGGCGGACCGGAGACAGATGTCAGATAGGAGCGCGCTCGTGTTTATGAGTCATCATAAAGGGTCAGCCACACACTTGTGCCCGAAGTCAGCCTTGCTAATATGTAAATTGCAAAGAGGGGCGCGTGCAATCTGCTGTGTTGCAAAAACGAACGAGTCGTCTGGCAGATTAAAAATTAAGTCATGTTCACGGGACTGTGATGAATTCCAGAGGTGAAAACAAGCGCGTGCTATTAAGCTTTATGTAGTGAGAGCTTAATATTTCAAATGCAATATGTATAAATTCCTTTTTTATTGTTTCACCTTTATGTCAGCGCTGCTTTCCCACCCTCATCGCTCAACACCATCATCCTCATCCGAGAAACTCACAGCTCATTTCGAATAATTATCCAGACAGCAGCTCAAATGAAAACATGACGGATCGCGCCGCGCGTGCCACACCGCCAGCACGGGCAAACACTGGCACCCTCGACGGTAATTGTTGTAACATTTCTTCCATTACAACTGATGGAGCGGGTCGAATCGCAAATTAATAAAATCAATATTGTATCTGCAACATGTGTCCATCGATTTGGCACAGCCCTCCGCTGTTATTGACAGCGGATCCAATCGCACAATCTCGCCGGCTTATAAAGATATGGAGAGGAGAGCGGTAATTTGTCCTAAAAGGAAAAAGAAAGAAAAAGAAGCTCCTCAAACAGAAAACAGATAAAAGCTGTCAGTGAAGGTGGTCGGGGAGAAGACAAGGGGCAGATGAGAACAGAGGTGGCAAATGAAGGGAGATAGATTGGGAGGGGTGGGGGGAGGCGGGTGAGAGGACTTAAAGGACAAAATGTTAGAGAAAGTGAGGGAGACTTGGGTGTAAAAAAAAAAAGGAGTATTAGGATTGAGAGGGAGAGCTTGTCAGTGGAATACAGAGAAAGAAGAGTTGGAGTCATGGGTGGCTGCTTCTTTTATTAAACACTCAAATCCTTCAGTCAGTCTCAGGAACTCAGTAAGGAGACTTGTGTTAAAAGCCTATCCACAATTGAGCTGCCATGTCTCTATCAATACCTCATTTCCAATTAACACACAAACCACTTAAATCTATTGTGCTTTTATTTTTCTCAACCCACCCCCGTTGAGACCACGCTTATTTTTGCAAGACACGTAGCCATAATCAAACACGTAAGCGTGACACACGAATATGAAGAAAGTACTTTCAGCGTGATTCAGTCCAGCAAAAGGTTCTGATTGAATTATTCGGGAGGTGTGAAGAGAGTTTACTGGGCCGTCACAGATTAATTCATTCATATCCCGCCACCCAATCCGTTTCAAATGCGTCTCCAGTGACCGCTCGTGATTACACTTTGCTTCCACACTCGATATACAAATAAACTACTACATGACTGCTGCCACGTTTATGCATTGCCAGCAGAATTCTCGATCTTATGGCCATATCTGGGAGCGATCCATAGTTAAACCACACAAGGTGCCTCGGTAGTCCTCCCTTGTGGAACCCTAATAGGAGTCCTGGGTATTAAAGCAATTAAGCTGCAGAAACTGTTTTACACCATTATGGGACTGCAGTCAAGTTGTGAGTTATGTTTTCTTTTAGTTTTTTTTTTTTAACTGTTTAAGTCAAACTTATTGAGTAAGAGAAAACATTAAAGAGATCACTGAAAGAAAATGTCACTGGGTCCTGAGGGTGTTGCAGAATGTTTTCCATCAGCTTAGGGGACGATTGCGTGTGTCACAGGGATCCAGACAGGACAGGAAAACCCAGCTTCTGCAATAGGCAGCAGCTTTTTTACAGCATAATATATGGAGCCATAATTTGTGTGTCTATTATTTTAGAAATCTGACACCAATAGAATAAATTGGAGGTAATTGGAAAAGGATGGGATGGGGGTGGAAATTGTCATGTTATTTTCTATGCTGTTCAAGCATGTGGAAAAGGGCACAAATAATTTCTAAGGTTCCCATCAAACTGGAGGTCAATTATATTGCATCACTGGGATAAGGAAAACAATGCCTGCATGTTGGACAACAGAAAGAAAAAATCACTGCAACCTACACTCAGTGGACCGAAGTAGCAACAATGTGAATTAAGCAACCGACATAATCATGAGAAAAACATTGCTATGTCTATCTGAGTAGTGAAACAGAGCACGAGGTAACCAAACACCAAAAACAAATCGTATTGTTCCTCTACGATAAGAAACTAATGTGCGCACTCCCAGTTCCGGGTTCTAACAACGGGCCTCATTCACAGAAATGTTCTTACACTGTGCAAAAGTGTGTGTGTGATTTCTACAGGTAAAATCTTGAGGACCAAATGATAACAATAACATAATGTCCTTTTACATGTCAGCAAATATAAAACGGTTTCTCACACATGTAGTAAGCCTTCCATGGACTATGTGCTACAGGCTCATTTCAAAGAATCAGGTCAGTGAATCATCAGTCACTGTCTCTGACTTGCAGCTTGATTTTTAACTAAAGAGGATAAACAAGCCACAGGTTGCTTGCAATAAATCAGTGTAGCTATTAAGCGATGCAGTTATTGTAGGCCTCGAGCTGTCTTTGTGTTTAAAATGTTAGAATATTACTCATTTGCTGCCAGTTACTAATTTTCCCACGGGGCGACATGAGAAACTAGGACTGTTGTGGAGGGCCACACCAGTAAGTTGAACTCAGTTTTGATGAATGTTAATTTTCCCTCTTTTTTATCTTATTGGTAATCACAATAATAATAATAATAATCAGAATTATAATTATAATAAAGTTGATTTGTATAGCACTTCTCAAAACTGACGTTTTAAAGTGCTTCCTGGCGGCCCTCCACAACAGTCCCAGTTTCTGATGTCGCCCCTAGGGAAAAGTCACTGCCCACCTCTGCTAAAGCTTTAGTGGTAAACTAGTGAAATGCTTGAGTTGAAAACTCAAGTGTGACTGACCCAAAAACTGATTAAAAATGTGCTACTGTTCATTGCAGTGGCTTTATCCTTGTTAGTATCCCAAGATAATGACACCTAGGAAAGAAACTGGCGCTGGGTGACTGAAAAAGCATAATGTGCATATTACAGTCAGGAATAAAAAGACCATTTGCTAGCTCTGGATCACAGACAAAAAGGGCTTTCACTTCACAACATGAAAGCTACTGTCAGGCCCACTACTGAGGGAACCATGTAAGGACATCAAATGTTAAAAGATGGCTTTGATTTGAATTACTACAACTCACTTCAATGCAGCCGCTGTAGACTACATAGCTCAATGCCCATGACTAAATATTTCCCCCCTCTTTTTGAGAATCAGGATTTTGGCAGGCGTAATTATTGTGACTTTGGTGTTCCACTTCAAAGTTCATTAAAAAGACAATAGCAAAGGTCATATGGCAATGTCCATGCCACTTCCTTTAGCCTCGCCTGGATATCCTCTCAGCATGCTCATCCTGTCACCCCATGCTGATCCTTCCATTCCCTGCCCAAATGTTTTCACTTAGGTTATGTTGCAGCCTGACAGTGTTTTTCACCTGCTGCACTAATTAAATCATTTTTATTTACCCCCTTCAGAGATGCCTCACTAGTCTGAACATTAGCCGGCGTCCACTGAGCTGAAGTGAACAGAGAATGTGCACTTTTCATTTTGATGAAAGTCAAAACGGCCTTTCTCGCTGTGATGGAAATAGAGACTTGACATCATCAGACATGATTCCTCGAAGATATTAATGTGCTTTGAACCGAGGGAGCTGATGGGAAGGTTGTGACAAGCGCCATTTAAAAAACAAGAGAAAGCACCTTTCTCAACCAACACCGTCTCAGACTGAGCGCATTATCAGACGTATGCCTTACTCTGTTTTCGAAGAGCAGCAGCATTAACAGGTTGACAAAAAATTGATTAAAAGTTCAAAAATGATTTGCTCGTTTCTACTTTTCGAAATTGCACAGCTCCAACAGTGCCACTCGGAGTAAAATAAGTGTAAACTGTAACACTGTTGATCTAACTGATGCCACGTGGAATTAATACAACGCAGGAAGCGCTAATCACCTGTCAGTTATAACGAAGAGAAGGCTTGATAAACAACAGCGCTGCATCAGCAGGTAGCATTTCTCTAAACTGATAAACTGCATTATTTTTCACAGGTAAGCAACACTGTCATTCACATTTCCTGCGCTCTTGCAGGGTGTTATGTTTTCGGATAACAGAAACCATCACGCGTCTTCGCACTCGCTGCTGGGTCGTAATCTTTTCCACTAGACTGGATGAAACGTTTGAGATATTTTTGTATTTCCGACCATTACTGATGAGGCGCTGTTGTTAAGAGGAAATGAGAATGGGCATGAACATTAGGAGGTGTTTAAGACTGTAGGAGAGCTGGGGAATACATACTGTAGGGCACACATTCATACTGGACTTCCAGGTATTTGTAGGTTCCCGGGCACGGGTCAGGAAATACGTCTGGTCCTGCCACAACAGCACACTGGGTCCTGTTGTTACATCTGAAAGCAAAGAAAAGCCATTCTGTTAAAAAAAATAAATAAGTAGAGCAGCGACATTAGATAATCACGTCCTTGTGAATGGCCACAATATACAGTGGCACATTAGTCAGACATTTAGTGTGCGGTTAATGAACTTTAAAGCACTTTATTCCGTAGAAGAGATTAAGACGATCACAAAGCTCCACTGTTTATGAACTCGACTCATCTACTTTTATGCCTCCAATGCACGGGATACATCTATTTTAATTAATTTATTTCTATTTTTGGATTGCTTGGAGGGATTGCTCGCCAAGACTTGACAAAATACCCCTGGCATCATGATGTCACTGAACTTAAAGACTACACTAACACAAAGTGTGCTACAAACTGGAAATGTGAATGGAAACAAACAAGGGCGGTCTAATCAATCAGGAAATGTGTTTGTATCTACTTATTTATATTTATCACTCCTGTGCTTCAACTGCCTTTCTAAAAACAGTGAATTTTCAATGATTCCAGTCGATTCAGACATAAAAATCTTTCAACTGTTTGATTGCTAATAGCTTAAGTGTTATGTTTTCCACATTGATACAAATTCCAGAGTTGACATATTTTTCCTGTTGCTATGGACGTGGGCTGGCATTGATATGTTTCTAGACAAACTTTAGACCCCAAGCTACATTTCAACATAGATTCCTACAGTGTTTTATACTTTACACTTCATCAAGGACTTTGTCTACCTCTCATCCACAGCTAATTTTAGAATCACCCATTAGCCTAATGTGCATGTCTCTGGACTGTGGGAGGAAGCTGGAGTACACAGAGGAAACCTACATAGATTGTGCTAACCAATGCACCTCATAGATTGCATATATAGTGATCATATGACTGTGTTGTACACAGCTAATAGCATTTATGCAATATGTCATATAAAGTCGTATAAGATATGTTGCCCTGAATAAAGTGGAAGAGAGAGAGTAGATAGCTCCGACAAGAAGTAAGGCCCCATAGGCTTCCATGTTGAAACTGCCACAGACAGCTAGCAGCATAACAGCTGGTGGCTGTCTGCTAGGCAATGAGCTGATTTCACTCATGAACTGAACCTCTAAATTGTATTTGTGGTGATGATGGTTTGGGGAATTTTTCATTCGAATATCCAACAAATAACATGGCTTGCTTTCTGGTCATTCCCACAAGTGAAAGTTTAGTATTTTATTTGCTCATAAGTGCATCAGCACAACACACCAATGTGCTGTGATGACAAAACTTGCTGGCATTAGCTGAAAACACGCCAACATTTTGTTTAACTATGGCCTCTTCTGGCTCCAACGAAAGCAAAAATGGCAAAGGCTAATAAAAAAGGCTGATAAACCCGGGGTCTAAAGACTAGGTTTCACAAAGCTCTGTTT
Organism: Pelvicachromis taeniatus; assembly: GCA_015108175.1. Taxonomy (NCBI): domain Eukaryota; kingdom Metazoa; phylum Chordata; class Actinopteri; order Cichliformes; family Cichlidae; genus Pelvicachromis; species Pelvicachromis taeniatus. The sequence goes on along the minus strand of VURO01049916.1, from coordinate 34,754 downwards.
GATGCCACAGTGGCCACATCCACGTTTTGTATACAGCCAGTGCTTGCAAGACATGTTGTAAATTAATAATGACCATAAAGTTCACTTTAATTTAGGTTCAGGTGACACAGTCAGGGGCAAATTCATCTTTCTGTGAAGGATTAGAGTGGGAAGTCACGGACTTACGACCAGGCTTCAACCACATACAGGTAACATTGTTATGACTGCATGATGGATGGTGGCAGCGGTGGTAGAGAGGACGGAGTAGACACAATCGACCGAGTGCGAAATCAGCTCCCACATAAAATGTAGGTCTTCATTAAAAAACACAATTACGGTGCCTGTGGTAGTCTCATGTGCCATTTTGTTTTTGGCAGTCATCAATCAAAGCCCCACTCCATATGCACGGAGAGCCTCTCGCCACACATAATAGCAACACTTATCTCACAACATTAACTCTTAAATGTTTTGACAGGTATCGATCTTTTCCAGCTCTGCATCTGTTTAAAAAGTGAAGAAAAATAAGAGGATGCAACGTCGGGACAGGCTTCTGTTGAAAGCATCTAGTTGTATATGTGATCTCAGTGAGGCCCTCCTGCTCCAAGCTACAGTATATACAGGATTGCCATTCATCAAATCTATACTCATTTACAGACCGCCATTATATTGCCATGTATAAAAGGTATTTATACCCCACCAAGGCCGTTCACAGCGTAAGTCTTGTGAAGGTCAAGGCAGGGTCTGACACAATGATTCATATAGCACAATTAAAGGATTCTCTACACCTTAATTAACATTGATTGGCTGCTGACTAATCAATCGCACCAGTGACGGACAAGCAAAAAAGGGGCCCCATCTCATTTCAAGCCAGCCAAGTAATGAGATATGGTCTGCCGACTCTCCCCTCGTGTGAGCTTTATGTGTTACGTGACCAGCTTCCACCTCCTTCCAACATCCGCCTCATCTTCTGCCGCTCGCCTCAGTCGACCGTTAGCAGCATGTGCCTGCCCATGAAGAGTTAAACCGCAGGAAGTAAACGACAGTCAAACAATAAGAGGTCAAGTCTATGAAAGTGGGGAACAATTATCAGGGCTCATCTCTGTATTCTTTTTCTTTATCGCACTTTCTGCTGTATTCTACTTCGAGACAGGAGGATTTGTAATCACCAGGTTCAAAGATTAGATGACAGAAAGAACTGCAAAGGAGATGCTAGCTAGAAGCTGGACTGGAGAAACAAACGTTTTCATGAGTGGACATTGCAACACATACACACATTTTTCCCAACTACATTGCACAGTAGTTGTTGTGCAGAGCACTGAAGCACCGGGCTGATAACGTCTTTGTGCAACATCTTTCTAGGTTTACCGACGCACCCTGAGAATTTAAGCTATGATCAAATCTGAAAATGTAATCATACAGTGGTTTATAATAACTTACTCTTGAGGGAATAAACATCATAACGTGTATTTAATATTATTGGAAACTTAATCCCAGCCTTATCATCCATCTTGCCCCAAATCCCTCTTATAAGTGATGTCCACGCTTTTAACCTACACGGAAATGTCTCCTAATCGGTGTTCCTATAGTGTCCTGAAGTCACCCGGACATTGAAAGGGAAAAAGTTAAGGTGTGGAAAAATAATTACAATTAAATGTATAGATAGAGGGAGAAGCTACCAACACCACAAAGACTTCACAACACCAATTATGGGTGTTAATCGGGAATGCGTCAGACAATTGGCACTGATTTGATCCTTGAACTAGCAGTGGGGAGGGGTAATAAGAGTCAGTTTGAGGGATGAATTTAAATATGTATGTATGTGGCTTACACACAGCATACCTGAGAGAGGGACGTAAACAGCAGGTGGTACAAGCTGTTGCAGGTATCGCCTTGGAAGGTTTCAGAGGCAATGAGAAGCAAACGGATTCATGGGTAGCAGAAACGCACAGGTTCAATGGACACATAAGCCCCTTTGAGGGATGCAGTCCTTTCCATTAACCTGGCAGTATCTTAATGTGCTAGCTACATGTCTGGCCAATGTCACCCTGGTGACTGGACCTAGTCTGACAGATCAGATTATTGAAGTGAATCCAGCCAGTTCTGAAAAAAAAAAAAAAAATGCTAACAGGAGCTGAGGTTAGATTGTTGCTTCCAGGTGTTTCTAGAGGTTTTTCTAAGGAGTGAATAAAGCAAAGAAAATGAAAGAATTGACATAATTCTGAGTATTATTACTTTTTCAGTTTTGTTGATATATTTCATGTGTAGCATTCATTTCATTGTCATCTCGTTTTCCAAAAAGCCCAAACAAACATTGTTCATATATTCAAACTGTTATGTATTTTTAAGGGTTATAACCTGTTACTGTGACGTCATATTAAAGTCATAATAAAATGAATCAGCTATAACCAAAAGGTATCCCATGCCAATATTCATTTTAAGCAGCTCCATGCAGCGCTTTGACTTTCAGCTCAATCTAGCACATGTCACCTGACCTTTGACCTTGAAGGAGAGGTCAAAGATCAGGTGACATGATATTTTAAATCTCCCTATGGTACTTTCTATATTGACAATACACAGCATACTTGTCAATTCGCAACCAATAAATCATTAGGTTGACCTTGAAGACCTTGAAACCAAATTTTAACAGACGGCTAACATGACTCTACACCCCTACGACGTGTCATCAGTTTTCATCCAAACCTTTTGGAACCGTCGTGTTTTCACACAGAATGGCACGGTTGCGAACACTGTGTTTACTTCAGAGCGGCGTCTATAAGCTACACTTCAACAATTGTGAAATAAGCTAACCAACGCGTGTGCAGATACATTCACACAACTGCATACTTTCAGGCGTGCTCTCTCTGACTATCAACCATGAATACACAGATTTAAGAAAACTCCAACCAGAATGCAGCATGTGTCATTTGATGTGCTGTTGCATGTCCCATGGGGTACACAGCGATATGGAAGCGCCTTGGCTTGTTCCATGAATGTAGCGGGAGAGCGTGTGAATGATGTCACGAGGACCAGTAAAGTAAAAGTGTTTCAACGTCTGAATGACAGAATGCCGCCATCGACAGGCAGACGAAGGCAGCAGTGTTACATTCCCCGTGCCTGAAAAGGGCTTTAATGACACCAAATGACAAGGACTGCATCTGTATGTAATCATGTATGAGATATGATCTCAAAAAGACCATAAGAAACATTTTGCTATTTGGCCTCCAACCACTGCCTTTCCATCCACATTTCTGATTTCCCCTCCCTTATAGCTTTTTCCTCCTGTTCCCACGTCTGCTGTTTGTTATAACTGGCAGATTAGAAGTCGGGCTGCCAGCTGACGAGGGGAGATGTGGCACAAAGCAGCAGAACCCTATGTAAGCACAAACCGTAATCACTATAATCGCTGGGCTGATCCCGCTGCTGCCTGTGACGACTGTAAGTGGGTCGAGTCCCCTTTGGCCCGCTGACCACCGACACAGGTCAAATAATATATCAATGGATCAATGAGTAGATGGATGAATGGGTGAACAAACGAATCGATAAAAGAAAAGAGGACGGGGACATGCGAAAGAGACAGGGACGGTGCGGCTGCTGTCAAAGACAGACAGATTCGTACACGTCGGAGAGTAATAAAAGAGAACTGGTGTGCACCACTGTTCTCCTTTCAGAACTCAATTGATTTATATCAGGAGGGAAATACCAACCCGAGTGGAAGAAGAGAAAGGTTTGCCAGTTTTTAAAGGTTCAGTGGGGGGAGGGAAAAAAAAAATGCTTTGCTGAATTTGCTTCCAGCATGCCAAATTGCTCTGAGCCATTTTCCATTTGTAATCCAGAATCCATATGAAAGAATTTCGCCTGAAGTAAGTCAAATATGAATGGAGATGTTTCAGCTGGTGTTCACGTTTGATGAAATAGTCAGTGTCAGGGAGCACAACCCCTCCGCTCGCCTTCGAAAGGAGTGCCTGACTCACCTAGGGAACCCCTATGCTGGTTTCACTTCATGCTTTCGCACATAAATGTGCGCGTGTGTGTGCCAAAACTAAGTGCATGCTGTTTGTCCCTTTGTGTGCCGTGTACACATTTGTGAGAGTTTATATTTGTGAGGAAGGAAGGGATGGAAGTGAAAGAAGAAAAAAAAGTGACGGACGGGTCAATATCCCCGTCCCTCTGTTGGGACCCATTACGCTTTAGTTATGGTCTTCGCCACCCACGGTCGACTTCATTCATTATCTTTCCCAGTTGCACGCAGCAACATCCATCTTTTCTCATTCAGCCTGTCTCGTGGTGCAGCACAAACACAAACACAAACACAAACACACACACACACAAAAGGAACTCACAACCTTTAAAACTCCCAAAAAGATATAAAAAATAAAATCAGAAAACACGATAAGAGGAAGTGAAGCGATGGCCTTGAACGCCTTGTGCATTTGGCTCCTGAGTAAAACCAAGAAATCTTACAAGGTAGCAGTTCAGTGTTGATTAGTGGAGCTCCTTTACAGAAAGAGGAATTATCAGTTAAAGCCCTGGTGGAAAAGCTCCTGTTCACACAGAGAGGCTTGTTAGGGAGCATATGCTTGAAGTTCTCTGTAAAGCTGCTATAGAATAATGTGTCTTTGCCGCAATTTGGAGTTACTTCAGCCACAAGCTGGGGATTATCAGAGAGATTAACTACAACTAGTGTAACAGAAATGAGCCAAATTAAACTAATTTATTAACTCGTCCTGTAAGCTCTGAGGTATAATTCTTAAACTGGACCTTTTACGCTCATTTCCAGCTCCATATTTTGCTCCTGGACTGCACTAGAGTAGCTGTGCAGGATTCACAGCTGAAACGAATCCTTACATATACACAACAGTGGACCATGCGCGGTCCAGAATTATGTTGATCCTCGCTCTGAAACAAAGTTTCTTCTATCTGGCCGCCTCTCAAAAAGAGAAGATCTGAACAGATGAGCCTATAAATGAATGGCCCCCACCCCGTTTTTTGTCATCACACTGTTCCAAGAGGAGGAAAATGCTGTTGGCTATTGTATGCTCAGAGCAGCACGTACGCTTATCTCATTATTTCAAACTATGATCGGGATCATAACAGAATCATAATGGGTCAACTTTAATATCCAGTGAGAATGGCACAGTACAGTATGTGGCGTGTCTCTGAATTAAAGGTGAAAATCTTGCGGGGAAAGAACATTTTTTTTATTAGCTTCTATATTTTGTCAGCCTTGATGATAAATTGGAAAGGATTGTTTCCTGGCAGCCAATCTTCTATAATCATAACCACATCATACCTGTTACTGGCAGCCCATACATCACTTAACATGATTGCCGTGTTTCTAGCAACTGGACGACTTTATTATAGGAGTCTGGACTTAGAAGCTAGGAGGAAATACAGTTTTTGATTATTTTACTTGTTTATTTGCTTTACTAACTTTAGATTTGTCTTCAAGCTATGAAAATGGACACCTTGTTATTTGATTTACCCTCTGGGACAGTGTTTCTGTGCTTCCAGTGAAACCAGCAGATGTCCAGGCCAGGACTCGTGCGTGTGTGTGTGTGTGTGCAGGTCAGAGTTCACTCTTGACTTTACATTTAACAAAGCTAATAAAAAGATGAGCAGTAATCAGACAGTAAGAGATGATTTTGAGATTGGATTTCAGCCAATCTGTTCCCTGTGTTTACTTTTACTTCCTACCTCCATTCCATGCCGCTTCAGCCTGCTCAAACATGATTGGTCGCCAGCACACATTCCCAGTAAACCACCTCAACCTGACGTCCTGAAAGGTAAACTAAAGATTTCTCCAAAAATAATCCAAAGCTGTAGCTTCAGCACACCCACATCCAGCTCACCCAGGAGGCACATCAACGTTTTCTTAAATGCATGACTAAATCATGCAGAATATACTTTGAGGCGATTAAATAACAACAGCAAAAAAAAAAAAAAATCTCTCCCCGGAGCTTCTCATCACATGGATGGACTCAAACTTCTGCAGACGAAGACGGTGGAAACCGAGGGATAAGACTCACAACAGCAAAATGGAAGAGACAGGGAGCGCCAACGCTAACTGCTTAACTTTCAAAATAAGAGTGCGGAGCTTGGTCGATAGTAAACAGATCGCATAACATACCTGGGCAGCACACCAACATCATTGATATGCACGGGAAATACTGTATGAGTACAAAATCTGCTCATAAATAATAACCAGTGATGCAGGGCTGTACTGTAGTAAGCTACAAGTATAAAAACAGCCTCACTCAGCTACATAGGCCACAACAGAAAACAACTCAATTCATGTTCACTTTGTATTTGTAGTTATTTTATCCATTCACAGGCATACATTAGAATATATGAATATACATATTTAAGTTGTCAAGTCAACATTTTCTAACAAACTTTTTGATTTGATTTAAAGGAAAATATGATATCTACTTAAACTGAAAACATAATTCAGCTCCATGTTTCCGTGGTTACTGTATCAGAGTCAGTCTGGCCTGCTGAGGAAAAAAAAAGTTGCCCATCCCTGGTCTGCTGCCGGTCTGCAGGGGCAACAAAAGGAAACCAAAGTTCTTGTCCTTTACCTCCAGAAACACAGAACCTATGACGAGACTTCCTCACTTATATGCAAACACATAACCCCATGCATACACTGCAAACGGATCATTTACCCCATCTGTAAAGCAGCGCTCAATGCAGACAACAAATTCCATCTCAATTCTAAAGATGCATATTTTTTGTTTCTTCTCCCATAACATCAATAGAGAGAGAGAGAGACACTCAACGCAGATTAAAAAGCAAAAAGAGGCAGATTGGGAATGAATGCAGTGCATACAACGTAAATACAATGGCCGAGCGTGGGTGTGAAGGATTTGGAGTGCATCGCCGAAGGAGCTCAATGTTCTTGAGTGCTTAAGCTCGCAGGCACTGCAAAAACGTGCAAACATCTTCATGCTAGTGCACGCGTCCTTAATATTCAACGGATAATCGATGACTGCGAGGACCACTAACACACTGAAGCGCTTCCTGCACGTTGGGTGGCATCAGCAGCATGCTATAAAACTGAAGAATGTCATCTGTCAGACCGTTTGCACACAACAAAACATCAGCCATATTTATTTTTTTATAGGATTAAGTCAGCGGAGTTATGCAGAAATAAATAAAGTGCTGAGTGAGTCCACGGTGCAGAGAAGATGGCACGGCTGCGTGCATGAGCTCTGTGAACGGCCTTTATTGGGCTGCGTTAAGCATGGAATAAGACTTTCATTAAGAGCAGTCAAACAAAGGTCAGGAATGATCATCTCTCATGAACTCCTTCCACTGCTTACATAAATTCAAAGCTATTTCTGAAAAAAAAAAAAGCATCTCAGGCTCCCCCCCCCCTCCTGACAAGCATAATCCCTCTTAACCATTCACACAGATTAGTAGCTTTCATAAGATTTTACATCACACAGTTTCCTCCCTCTCTAATATTGTATTTGGAAGATAAGCCACTGTTCATTCCAACGCAACGACAAGCTGAGAAAAACACAGCGGCGCTGGGGCACTCGGACTGGATGTGGAAAGATGATTAACCACAACACAGACTGCAGTATTTTAAAGATTCAAAATCGACGCCGAGTTTACGGATGGAGCGACATATGGATTCATCTGTGACGTCCTTTGCTTAGAGAGCCTGAAGCACGAGCACGAGCACAAGCTCAGCTCGATGAACACGTGCTTTCCCTGTTTAGCTGTGCGTTTGGGAAAGTGTGCATTTTAAAGCTCTCTTTTGGGGATATAAAACCTGATTTTAAGCGTCGCCTCAGTCAGTGATGTTTCAATCTAAACAGCATTTCCCCGTTTTGGTTCTTTCTCCAGCCGCTGAACCCCAAACCCGGCCACATTGTTTTTGTGCTCATTTGCACTTTAGAGTGTTCCCCTTTAGTGTGGAAAAAGCTTGTTATCCAACACTCTGCATTCAACTATATACAAACAGCCTGCAGGGCAATGACACATGCTAATGGAAGCATTCATTATGACTATAAGCTGCTAGCATACAGCGGCCATACATGAGTAAAGCAGAGCAGCTACATCCACAAGACCGTGGCCGACTCAAATGATATCTCTCCATTGCCCACAAGTGCTCATGAGGAGTCGTAATAGTTTCTCTTCACCCTTCTTAGCTCCAACATAATCTTGTCTTTTGTAGAAGGAAAACTGGAGAGAAACAGACGCCCGGCCGCACAGACTTCTGTTTGTCAGACACCATCGCGGAGCCAAGGTCTGGCCAAACAAAGGTTACCACCTCAAGGAAAGCCTTTCTCGCCACGATGAGCTGGAGGAATTTATTTACTTCGGTTCATGCCGCTGTTCTGATTTCGCTCTAAACCACCAGCGGTTTCATGAGTGCTGAAAGACTGATCAGCTGCAGTAAGCATTTGGTAAATGCACGGGTTGCACCTGCATTTCTACCATATGTGGACTCACTAGTTTCACGAGAGAGGTTTAGTTACTCAGCACAACTTGCTGTGCTCTGAAATTTAACTGATTAACTGCAAGTAGTTTGAAGTGTTTCACAGGATGTGGCCAGACAAGACATGCCCTTGGGGGATTTCTGCTGTTATTTGCTGCATTTTCCAGCGACTGTGACTAAATCTAAAAGAGCTGGAATACTGCTGTGTCTAAGTAAGTTGATGCTTGAGAGGAAGACAAACCTTTGAGCTCCTTGGTAGAAGTTTATTTCACCTTTAGTTCACCCTAACAGCTCCCAAGTCACTCCGCTACTGCAGGTAGACAGTTTAAAAAAAAAAAAGAAAAGTGTACCTCATAAGAGTAAGCCCCGGCATTGAACTTGTGAATTCAGAATGTGGAGTATACACACACACACACAAAAAAAAAGCACTATGTCTCTGGATGTGAAATAGGAAACAAAGGCAGGTGATAAAAACGTCATCAGGGAGTGAAAGTATTAGAACAACGGCAAATTTTCTTTGCGGGAACTGCAAATCAAACTCCTCTTCTTGGTGTTTTGAAGCGCGCGGCGTCATGCTGTGGACAGCTCATACTCGCTCGCCTAGCCTGCTTGAAATTAATCCATCTATTTATGTGCCACAAAAGGTATTAGATGATGCAATTTCTCTCTCCACCTGAAAGGTCAGTCCGTGATTCTGCACATGCTGTCGACATCCATCTGGCTGCGCACACCGAAATTCCATTAAAGTATAAATTTGGCTCATGCTGGAGAGTGCTGAGGGAGTTCGACGCTTCCAAATCCAACATTAGCCAAAAAAAATAGTGATCCAAAAAAAAAAAAAAAATAAAAAAAAAAACCCCAAAAATCTGGTTTG
>VURO01049916.1:0-11256 GCA_015108175.1 Pelvicachromis taeniatus | reverse complement strand
GCAATGCTTTTTTATTTTTGCCTCCGTCAGACTAGTTGAAAGGATGGCGATGACTCGCAGCTGTTGCCCCTCAAAACCCAGGGTTTTTGGGATTTGGAAATAGAGGCAGGAATGCTGGGAAAACAGTCCACAGAGAGGGGAGAAAAGGAACTTTTAAAGTGGCTTAGTGTTATACTGAGTTCCTTAGGATGTCCCCATCTTTTAAAACTCAATCATTTGTAATGCTCGCAAAATACGGGTCTGTGTCCATAGGCAGCAATTTTGGATTGCTTTTTTTTTCTCTATCGGATGCACCCATGACCTCATTTTCAGATTTCTTATATCAAGCCCTTACTGTTGCTAGGTTACAAAGAACTTCATCCTAAACTATCTTCTTTGAAATCTTCGTTTACTCATTTAATGCCGTTAAGTTTCACGTCTAATTGGAGTGGATCCTTTGGGTCCGGTGGGTTGTGGGTTGGGGCCTGGATGGGCTCGGGCTTGTTCTGGCACTTTCTGAAGGATGGGATCTGGAGAATTCAGAGGTGAGTAAACATTTTAGACTCCTTCCCATCCATTATTTTACCAGGGGGGAGGCCAGTGCTGTCAGGTGGTGCCATTGTGCATTGGGGGTAGGCATGGTGTGTAGCAGTGTTTAGGTGGGTAAGTAACGTTCGTAGGAAACCCAGGGCCCAAGGTTTTCCAGCAAATCTCTCTGCATTGTAATGGGATAATCAGTGTCATCCATTTCAGTAGTTTTTACACAAATCATATTTTAAGATTTGGACACATTAATCTGAAAAAATGTCATCATATCAAAGTTTTTTTCTTTTTAAATTGCAAAAATGATAAACTGACAGGATGAAAGAGCTGCAAGAAGCTCTCAAATTCTTCCCAGAATCAGCATCAAAGGATGTTGTTTTTATCTTGGGGGAGCGAGATGAAGAATACCCAGCAAAGTTATTAAAGGTCAGTTAAAGTTGCATGCCCTCACTATGTTGGAGGAAAAATAAATGGATCCAGCGCTTTAGGGCAAAACGAAGAGATGGAGCTGTAGACATCAAATGTGTTGGCTACTCCCAACTGCCAATTAAAAAAAAAAAAAAAAAACTGATAAAAAAAATGGTGGAGCGCAGAGAAGGGCAAACATCAGATAGAGGAAAGGAAAAAGCCGAGTCGGCTCCCTCCACTCTGACTAAGCACCTGCTCCTGCCTGAATTAGCCCTTTCTTTACTGTTTGGACTCGTCCAAATGAAACTCACTCCCCTCGCTGACAAATGGACCAAAGCCTCCCACTTCCACTTTTTTTAACACATTATAAAACCCCATGTTTAGTGAGCCACCACTGCGACAGCTATTAATCTGATAGCTCCCAGCTCCTGCTTCCAGGCTTCCTGTGGGGCAAAGAATAATAATAAAAAAAAGAAAAACATTGCTGAAAACTTCCAAAGTTCTGGATTCTCCTGGCAAAGCTTGTAGGGGGATAATAAAGTCTATGGGGTATTCATCTTGGAATCCAAAAGCAGACACGGTTACAGCAGATTCAAACCACTGGCTTGGTCGTGTCAGTCCGCTCTTTTATCTCCGTCTCCTGAGGTTTACCAATTTTCTCCGTGTGGGGAGATATTCTTAAACATTTCTGTTTTTTTTCCCCACGCAGGCTTCCTTTTCCGTCTAATCACCACAGAGTCTCGTATCGCCACGTCTGGGAGACACGGGCTTACTCAAAAGGCCGCCAGCTTGAAATTTATTGCAACTAATTGGCCAAAATTGAATGCGGCAGGTTCTTATCAAAGACGATTGGAGTGGGGTTGGGAGGCAGGAAGGCTGAAAAACGAGACAGGATAATGAATGTCAGGTGATGTCATCCAATGCGGGAAAAGAATAGAAAGTGGAAGAAATAAAGCTCTTTGATTTAAAAACTCTCCATGAAAAGAGGGTTACGCCGGGGCAGGAGGCAAACAAGCACAGATGGAAAGGCGGTTTAAATTCCTGCAGTAATCCAAAGAAGTTCTGAATGCGTTTATTGCGTCGCATGTTTGGTTTACAGTAAAATGGAATCTTTATCTTCCCTTCCTGTCAGAGCTTTTATTAATACCCTTTTTGCATATTAACGCCGGCTGCAACGGAAAAAAAGAAAACCTCCCACCATTCTCTATTTGTTCACGCTATTACAACAGGCAGTCGTCTCCCGCTGTGCTCATCGGTCATGTTTTTGTTCTGTAATTGTCAGGTGCTCAACACATAATTGTATCATGGAAAAACAGCCTCCAACCACGAGTAAGCAAGACAAACCAATGACTCCTGCATAAACAGAGAAAAGCTGGCAGAGAACACTTGTTGGCGAGAATGAACAATGGCAAAAAATCGCCTCGATGCAATTTAATAAAATATACATAAACCTATTTCTCATGTGAGTGGTCCGTTGGGAATCAAATCAATAAATAAAGGTAGTGGATCTATAGATGTATAAATAACCAAGTGCTACAGTGCTTCTTTTTATTCAATCTGCTTGATTGAACTTAGCAAGAAGGAACACCTGGGTGATATTCTGACATTAATGCGAATGTAAATGTATCGAGTCATCTGACAGCTCTTTGTTTCAGGAGTTAAATGTTTATGCAAACCCTGATTTTAAACAACACAGGCCACTTGTGGTGCGGCTTTAAAGTCGTGCCTGAACAATGACTGTACTACGCTCACATCTGCTCAGCATTATAATCGCTCTCAATGCCAGCAGCAGCTGTCTGTTATATTAAAGCTTCATAAATACTTAAAGCTACTTGTGCCGTGTAATTTTGCTTGCTTTTCTGCTTTCTTTTAGCGTTGCACTTTCATCATAGATATCTTCATTCTCTAGTTTTTGGCCACGGGCCACAATCACCCAATCTTAGATTTCCTATAATGCAACTTGATTTAATCTTTCATCAGCTCAGTCTGCCCGCCTCTTTCAAAGCTTACACCTGCAGTTTATCATGCGGGGTTTCTCATAAAAACATTAGCCTCGGTCCAGGCTCAGATCATGACGATCACATAGTAAAGCTGTTTCACGGGGCGAGCTGTACATAAACAGCGCGGACTTTGTGAAATTTATACTGAAATCATGTTGACTTTTTTTTGTTGTTGCATTTGTGTTTTGGACCATCAGGGATATAATTTACTGTAAGTACATGTAGACAGCCAGAAGACTGACCTGTTGACATATATGACCTGTTGACTTTCTTCAATAGATTTTGTTAGGATAATGGAAATTTGGTACCTAGACTTATTAAAACATATGCAAACATACATGGAAACACAGTATATAAGGAGAAACAGAATTTGGACCACTGTAACAAGCTTCAAAGTCAATTTTTAGTGAAAATGAAACCTAATAGTCAAGCTAGTCTTCAGGAATAGTTCTCCAGACTTCTTGAAGGATATTCAAATGTCTTTTTTCAATGTTGGCTGATTGCTTTATAAGACCGGTTGCCACTAATTTAAAGTCCAGTCCTTGTGTAATTTGGCATACCTCAGCTTTTTCTCCCCGTTTTCCTTCCTTAAGATTGACTTACTGACAGCCACCCTTTTCACTGCGAGCATTTCTGTTGAGGCTTCGATGAACAGTAGCTAGATCAACTGGAAGGCCAGATGCATCTCTCAGGCCCTGTGTTAGCTCTTTGCTAGATTGGTTCTTCCTATTTCTTAAAGACATTATCATGTTATAGGGTAACATCTCCTAGGTCTAGGTGCGGTTTCCCCCTCTGGGGGCGAGGGTACCTGGACCTGAGGTGCAGAGTATGTTTGGCGAGTGTGATTGTGTGTACAGTGTCCACTTGTGTCTGTCTCCACGTTGGGTGAGTGCCGAGGATTTGTATATGTGTGCGTGAGGGTGGGAATGCACGTCTGTGTCTATGTGTCACGTCGGGTCAAACTCCGCCTCTCTGGGAACATCTCAGGCCCTCCAAGGTATGGAGGCCTATCTCCCCTCACCACACTCCCTGTAGGTGGCTGATGCCCTCAGATGTCGGTGCGCTGGTGGTTCTTGGTGTCCGGAGTTGGATGCTCAGGTATGTACTGGCTCACTCCCGCTGGCTGCTCGGTCGGGTCCCTTCTGGGGGGTGGGGGGCCCTCAGGCCTCTGAGCCTGGGGCTCGATCCACTCTGGCGCGGCTGGCTGCCGGCAGAGCCCACGGGCACGTCACTGCGGCCCCCTCTGGCTTCTGCTCCGTGGCTGCTGGGTGACCCCTCAACTGGGGCTCTCCTCAGCTCTTCCCAGGAGGGTGGCACGGTTGCCCCTCCAATGGTCCTCCTTGGGCTCTCGCACTCTGGGGGCCTCTGGATGTTTGGGACCTGGATCTCTTCCATACCTTCTTCATGCCCTGGGGGATGGGGCTATGGCTCCCCACACCTGCTAGCAGATCATTACATGGAGAAACCTTTTGAATACAAGCGCGCTCATACACACAGGTGTACACACGGGTGCCCTTTCTAATTGTTCCTCTTCCCCTCTGTTTTTCTTTCCCTTCCTGTCTTTCTTTCTTCCTTTCCCCCAGTCATGTCTGTCCCGTCTGTAACAACTGAAAATAAAATAAATAATAACAAAGGTCAATCAAATGGACCAATACAGCAAGGCCGTGATGATCCACTTGATAAGTAAAGTAAATCCGTTGGGCATCTTTCTTGGCCTTCAGACAATAATTCTGTTAGCTAAAGATCCAAACAGGACAGACTCACAAAAAAAAGACATTATTTTCAGGCACTGTTCATCTGCTACATGTAGGTTTCTTCAGTTTCTTCAAAATTTGTAGCAAGAGACTGCACACCATGCTAAGACAAGCAAAGATTTTAGGTTAATAGCAGCCAATGTTCAAAGAAAAACATAGAAAGATCTTCAGAAAGGAGGACTACTGCTTAAGACCAGTTTAAAAAATTACAACAAACCCGACTCCTGAGGGCTGGCTCAATACTTTTGCACAACACTCTGTTTCTAATTATTTCCTTTTTGACAAAAAGCTGTGATGATCAAAGTTTTGAAGCACATTAGACTAAAATCAAAAACAATGCCATGGGTTATGAGGCAGATACTGCAGTCACCACCCTCTTTGCTGAGGGGATATCAGCACAGATGTGCTTGTTTTTTTAAGCTATTATGGATTACAGGTGCTAGGTCTGTGTTTTGTAAATATCACAACCAGCTAGCCTGAATAACTAATCCTCATTTTGTCAGTGAAGAATACTGGTTCTTTAATATGACGTTTGAGCAAAATCAGTTAATAGGAAATGTTACTTTAAAGCCCTCTGAAGGAAAAAAGGCTTCAGCGTGCTTCTTTTGTCTGCACTTTGAGTCCCACGCAGGGCCCATTTGCCAAAGAGCACGTGTTTTCTTCCAATAAATCATAGGTCCCTAATATCCTCCGGAAGCCGATTCTTTAGTTAATCCCACTCTCCTTCTCAAACAAATATCTCATCAAATCCTCCAACGCTGAAATAAGGTCACAGGAGAAGGATAATGAGAACTGCTACGTATAGGCAAGATCATCGTCAAAGGCGAGAGGATCCTCCCATCTGCTTTCTACTCCTTATCCCTTAATCACGCTTGTCCCTCGGTCAGCACGAGGTTCCATCCGTCATTTGTCTCACGCATTCCCATCTAAGTGCGCTGGGATTGTTTGTTTTTCTCGTGCACGTCATTAACATGAAGTTTGTCAAATGTCAGCTGCCATGTGGCCGGCGAGGTCGAATCGCAGGTTGTGTTAATTTAGTTTTGCCATTCCTCCCGGGACTTATCAAGCGGTGACATCTATTAACCTTCATCGTTAGTGTCGTGAGCACCACACCCAACATGCTCCATGTCAAAAATACATTTTGTTCTACCTTTTATTTGTTCTGTAAAATGACAAGTGTGACAGCACGGTGGTGCAAAGGATCCCAGGGAGACTACAGAAAAGAAATAAAGTGCATATGGGGAAAAAAAGACCAAAAACAGATCAGAACATGTAGGTGTTTAGACGTGTACGTGTTGAAAGGCAGGGAGTTGCTCCATCCTGACCTGCTTTTCTCCTTCAGGGGTCATGCACAAGCCTGCCACAATGCTATCAGCTGTCCCTTAAGGTGGCTGCTGAGGTCTACTGAGATATAAGGTGATATATAGCTTTGATATAGCCTGTAATTACTTGCCGTGAAGGCCACACCGCCTTCGGGAAAAGAAAAGGGGAACACACAAAAAAAAAGGTTGGAGAGAGACAGAGACAGAGACACTGGGGCTCTGATGAGAAAAGGGTCAGTCTTGTTTGATAGCACAAGTGGCCAGCCTCTCCAGCGATTTCACACAGGGAAGTGGCACTAGATGCATACACGTGTTTGAAAGAGGGCAGATTCAACAGATACCTCAGCTGCAGAGAATCGCCTCTGAAAGTGTCCCACGGGGGAACAGCGATGATTGCAAAAAAATCACAGGCTGCGGCGTGTGTGCACACACTATGCAAATGGTGTCAAATTGTGCTAAATTAAAGCTCGGTACCATGTTTCAATTACAGTATCATTAGCCTCCATCTAGCTTTCAGCACAGCACCACCTATAAGTGACATGTTTATCCAGAGGCTATGGATTCTGCACATCCGCAGTGTTCAAAGCACAAAGGGGGGAATAGCTAATGAAAGAGACCCATTCATTTCACCCTGTCACAGGATGGTGCGAGACAACCTTCATTTCAAGATGCATTACAGCGCTCGCGAGCTCAGTGACGCGCTATCACTCACATACAGAGTGCTATTAGCTCTCGCTTAAAAGACTGTAATGGAACCAAACACCTTACCAAAGTAGCCCTTTTATATGGCTTTATAAGTGGGCTAAACTGAAACAGGTAGAGTTTGGGTTTGCTAGCTGAATAACAATGGGGCTCTTCTTAGTGGCTGGTGAAGCAAGGGTGGGGGGGACTGAGCTGGCTAAATGTGTGTTGACAGCACAAGCGAGCCAGTGACATGGCTGCACTTTTACCAGCGATGGACGTAAGCCTGGCACACAGACTAAGCCTGCAGCAGCGTGGCTCATCTTCAGACGCTACGTGAATGCTAACCACAGGGCTCGCCAGTCACCACGACTTAACTGGTGCCAGCAGGAGAGGCAGGTGGTACACGGGCCATAGTGGAAAAAGAGAAGAGTGCCGAGTACCACAAGAGGAAAAAAGTATGAGACCATTCACAAGTATGCTAATTAGTTTTTAACCACATTAAGGTGACTGTGTCAGTGGACTGGTTTGAAAACCACTTCTTCAAGTTAAATTGAGAGATTAGAGAGATGAGGTTGGTCAACATTTTTTCCCCTTAGTCAACTGCATTTCAACATTTGTACAGTACGCAGTTTCATACATCAGCATTTTATGCTAGCAGGAAATTCAATCAAACTTCATCTTCAGGAAAAACCAAAATGTTTAGCTAAATATCTAATGTTCTTTTTGAACTTTGATCGCCCAGTTTCTCAAGTATTTTTCCATCGACTGTATGTTTTTCTATCCAGGTATGCTTTTGCAGCCCTGGCAGTGTGCTGGGAATCATCGTCATACTGGAAAACCAAGCCATTGCCGATCAGTCACACTCCAGATGAAACATCAAATATGTGACAGTATTTTTCTGCGTTCATAACTCGATTCTAATTTTGACATGATCCCAAAATACAAAACTTTCCAAAAAATGCCCAATGAATTCATCAGTCCATAAGACCTGCTGCCACTGATTTTCAGTCATTTGGCATACCTCTGCTTTTTTTCCCCCCACTGTTTCCCTTCCTTAAGCTTCTTGACAGCCACCGTTCCTCTGAGACCATTACAGTTAAAAGAACCACACTGAAACAAGTGAAAATGCAGCTAATGTTCAAAGGAAAAGTTTGAAAGGTCTGCAGAACTCCTGGAGAACTATTGCTCCGAGTCTTGGAAGCAAAATATAAAGAGACTTTTGCACAGTACTGTACATCAAGATTTTTGTCCACTGTGCTCATTTCTAGGTCTATGTTTTTATTCTTGGACTCTACTACACTTCACCTTTTATTTAATATGGCCATTCCAATTTTTTATTCTGCTTATTAGCTGCCCCTCATAAACAGAAGGTTTGAAAAGCAAATGGGAACAAATGCTGTGTTTGTGATTACCATTTCAGGGGTATCCCCTCCCTTTGACGTCATATAGTTGCAAGAGTAGGGTTTCACAGGTTCCTCACATTGTTCTTGTTGTTTCAAACTTTGGCCATGTTTCATATGAGCATCCAGCACTTTAATGGTAATAAAACACAAGTCTCCTTTCATGTACCATTTGCTCAAAACTTTTGAGGAACTGTTCGGTACTCTAAAAATGGAAGAAAGACTTTGATTTCCTGACAGATGGTGGTCATTTCTACACGGAGCAAACTCGAGTCAGCTCTAAGTGAGTCAGAGTAAGCTTCGCAGTTGGTCTTGTCAGAACCAAGCTGTGAGAGCGTTGTTCCCTGCTGTTCTTTAGGACCACAACTGCAGCTTGAGGGAATACCATTTATACCAAACATTATCCATATTTGCTAGATGCCTTATAGATTGCGTCACACTGGCTGAAGTCTAAACAGTCTCTGTCATCGCTTTGGAAGGAGAATGCATCTTTGGGGTTTGTAGGGTTTTGAACAATTAGCAGAAAGGTTACACAGGAAATCAGATAATCGTCAGTTTATCTGCTGAAATTTAACCAATAACCTATTAGACTGACCCTTGGGCAGTTTTCGGCAGGCCTGTTGCACTTGTTCGCTTCGCTCATGTATTATAACAGAGACATATGTTAATTTCTTGTCTTATTCTTTTTAATACCTATATTTTGTCTTTTTTTTCTCCAAGCTACATATTTGTGGTATAGGACAATAAGCCAATAACCAACCACAGGCACTATTAGCATCACTGTTTGATGAACATATATTTAAAAGACATGCATGACATATATAATCGTTTATAAAAATGAATTCAGAAACAGCAACATACATGTAACATACACGTAATGTCAGCAAAGTACACATAACATATTTCGAGCATAAATGTTGTGTAGACTTGGAGATATTCATTAAAAAAACGTAATGTTTTTACAGTTAATCTTTTCTCTTGTTATATCAGTTATATTTACATGTTCGACATAAAATTATTCTTGTTGTTGTTGTTGTTGTAATATATATGTCATGTAGCTGTTTTGTGATCAGCTGCTACACAAAATATATATAATTTAAGATTGATTAGGTTACCTAGGAGGAATTAGCAAACAGACATATACGACGATTATAGTACGACACTTTCAGCACTAGCAGTCAGTTATTACGCTAAAAGAAGTGCAGCTCAACACAAATGTTTCACTCATGGTTCCAGCCAGCTTCTGTATTGCGTGTGTTTTTGTAGCCTAACAAATTAGCTCAGTAATCAAATACCTCATGAAAGCCAAAATCAGGGGGAAATCAGGTTACTGGGAACCATGTAAATGCTCTAATCACACTATTACCTTGTTTGGATTGTTTCCAGTGATTAGGCTATGGACAGAGACAGGAAAGTATGAGGTGAAGAAGCTAAAATATTAATGAGTGTGCTCGCATCATTACCGATGTCAAGACACTGGAGATAAAGCAGACAAGGCAGTGAAGAAAAAACTAAACTATCAGGAGCCTGAAGAATTCCTGTGCAATAGTCTGAAAACCTGATTAATATGAATTAATTGTCATCTAAACACAGAAACAACACTGGAAATAAACTAAGACGTACATCGGCCTTTTATTATTTTTAGTTAGTCATCTAAAAAAATAAATAAAAAGACATGAATATCCATAATCTCCATGTCCTGGCTTTGGCCTTATCTTTGTCTGTTGTAACTGCTTGTTTCTGTTTCAGTCTCATTTTCCTTTTTAACCCTAATGAGCTTAGCCACAGGTGCCTAGCAACGCCTGTGACAGCTTGACAATGAAATAGTCAGAGGTGGCCGATCATTTGTTGTGCTAACCCCCGCATGCTAATGCTTAGCTGTGTCACTAAAGCCACGACCACGTACCTTTTTGCCACCCCGCCTCCCAGTTCCAATTCATGCTACCCACACCTTTCACCCACTCAGCAGCTTCCTCTCCCAAGACAAAGTGCCCTGGCTCTGAATCAGGTTGTAGTTTCCTTTAAGCATCATTGAGACGCCCCCGGTAGCAATGAGATGCTAAAAAGACACACTTGTCCCTGGTACTTTATGCTAGTTTTGTGTTCTTGACAGTTGCAGGACCCGTTGATTCATTCCTGCGGGGATTTTCGTCTGAGTGGGCGGCTCGGAGAACAAAGGAGCTACGGGGTGCATCAATTATCTGACAACATGTTTCAAACTACCTCGTTTTAGAATCAGCTGCTTTTCACACAGCTGATTATCTGAACTCTGTGGTACCAAACTCAAAGGCAAAGAGCAATAGTTTGATAAAGCCCAAAAGTCCATTAGTATTCTCAAGGAGCCGTGACCAATCTGGAACTAAAGCTCTGGAAATAAGTAGAGGTGAACATACATTCAGGTTTGGAAATAAAATGAGGCAGACAAAGTCAATGCAGAGCAGCAATTTAGATAAAGTCCATCGCTTCTGAGTGCTCAAGGGTGTTTTGACCTCAAAGGCAAGAGAAACCATGCTTAGAATGATAGCAGATAGGAGTTGTTATTCTGCTCTTAAGTGCTGCAGTAAGTCAACAAAACACCAAAGACTGACTATATGTATATTCGCTCCACACTCTCCTTGAGCTCCCTGTTCACTGCTTTCACACAACTTGCTTCAAACACTGAAAACTTGTTTATATATTGCCTTAATGTTAGCAATCTATTACACGCAAAAAGCCGAAGTACAGTAAGAGCATCCTCCCTCTCTAGCCTGACAAATCGGCCTCCATGTCCCGGTTTCTGCATCACAGGCTCATAACTCTGAAAACAAAGCTCACTTCTGGCAGTGAAACTCATCACACATGTTTCTTCTGCTTTAACAAATAACCTGTTCATATTATTTGTAATGATCATTGATTTGTGTAAGTTTAAATTTATGGCTGGCACAGATTAGCAGCCAGGTATGGTGAGGTTTATGGTTAATGCTGCTTGCAATGCTTGCAAATTAATCCATAACAGTGAAACGTTATTACACTATACGCTACCCTAATAATCTGCTCTGCATATATATCCTATGTGTAAATATATATATATATATATGTGTGTGTGTGTGTGTGTGTGTGTGTGTGTGTGTGTGTGTGTGTGTGTGTGTGTGTGTGTGTGTGTGTGTGTGTGTGTGTGAAGAAAAAA
>VURO01049915.1:77266-92337 GCA_015108175.1 Pelvicachromis taeniatus | reverse complement strand
GGGCGGGTTGAAAAAAAAAAAAAAAAAAAAAAAAAAAAAAATCTTTGGGGAAAAAAAAAAAAAAAAAAAAAAAAAAAGAGGCCACGCTTTTTGTGAGCTGTGCTTATTTTTTCTTCTTCTGCACCAAGAAAGAAAGGAACATTAGCAGCATGTGTGAAATTAGGGCTCTGGTTTGGTTTTGTAAGCTGCTTTTCTTTTTTGTGCTGACCTGATTTTCAAAGCCAACTGAGCACCAAGCTTGAACACTGACATGTTATTATGACATATTATTATGACTGACATGTTATGTTACCTTTAAAAAAAAGAAAAGAATATCTATTAGAAAACAGTAGTTTCACTTATGCAGAGCAGCTGTCACCAGTCATACCCATAAAAAAACTTTATGTGACAATAATCACCGCCCTTTACGCTCTTTTGTTAGGCTTCCGAAAAATAATGTTACATTTTCTGAGTT
The DNA here is from genome assembly GCA_015108175.1 of Pelvicachromis taeniatus. Taxonomy (NCBI): domain Eukaryota; kingdom Metazoa; phylum Chordata; class Actinopteri; order Cichliformes; family Cichlidae; genus Pelvicachromis; species Pelvicachromis taeniatus. Next base: position 91,883 of record VURO01049915.1, on the reverse strand, counting down.
TTTTCAATTAATTTTCACCTAAATTGTCTGTTTTTCATGTATTTCTCTGACATCCATAACAAACAAATGCATGTGAGGATATACAGCACATAGCAACTAAAACGTGAATCACTCCGACCCCAACCCTGCCCATGGAAACCTAATCAATCAGTGATTTGTTATGCCAACAGCTCTATGTTTGCCGTCCTCAGGTGATATTGACTGAATTATTACCCGCAATGAAACAAAGACTGTATTCCAGTCCCTTATCTCACTATCAGATGACTTGTACATGTTGAGCACATATCATTTATCTCAAGGTGCTGTTTGTCTCTGTCATGAACAAAAGTTTACCCACGTGTCCCCTGTAGATCATTAACAACTTGGGTCCTTCTATATAAAATCAGTCATATCTAAATAAAATAAATGTTTTAAAAAACTGTTACCACCTGACCCCCTCAGACTCAGCTTCTTTTTGTTCCCCCCCCCCCCACCCACAGCAAGGAGGGGTTATGTAATCCCTGAACACTGAAAGTTGTGACCCGGAAACGGCTAATGTTATCAGACTTAAGAGGCGGATTCACGTATTCTATGGCAAATAGTGTCCCAGTCTATTTATTTTATAAATCATCTGGCTAACCGGTGGCTTTCTTGTTTTGTTTTGGAGTTTTTTTCACCCAGGTGAAAAAATAACAGCAGGTGTATATAAGTTGCGTCAGCAACTTTAGCATCTAGCTAGCGCTACAAGGGATAAAGTGAGAACGTAAAGAGAGTGACTTTTTTTTTAAGTGGCAGGTCATTTCAAATGCACTGTTTCTGTCAGCTCAACAAACATCAACAAACACACAAACTGTTTGTGTGAAAGGTCCAGCTGTTGTTTTTGACAGGGAGAGAAAAGAAAGTGAGCCAGCTTCACTCAGAGATGGAGAAAGATAAGAAAGACAGGACAGGAGAGGAGAGGAAGAAGAGAGGCTAGACTTAAAGGTAAGGACTGCTCAGGGGGATTTCATCAACTGCAAATATAAAACTCACATCTACGTCCTCATGTTTTTAAATCACATGTTGGCTCTGTACATATGACATTATGTTTTGTTATAGTGTGAAACATGCTGCAAAACAAACTGAGGTAGACCAACTTTTATTTGAAGGTTGAGTGAAAGTACATTCTGTACAGGTTAGTGCAGGATAAACGGGTTAGTTTGCTGTACTATGGTGGATTTAAATTGTGACTGGTGCACAGCAGTCACAGTTACATCAGGTGTAGCAGAGATGAATCTGAATGTAAGCTGATGCTAACTTTTTATTCACTGAATTCCACCTTAATACCAGCTGTACAGTGTCTAATATGAAGACAGAATAAACTGTGCACTGTTAGTGTAGAGGATGGAAATCAGCCGGGACAATTCATTAAACATCTGCTGATATCTGTGTGTAAATCTACAAAGAGCAGTGAACCTCAGAGCAGCAGAAGCCCAGATCAGCTGATCACCTGTACACAAAGAAGATCGACTGGAACTCTGATTCTTCTGATTCTTCCCCCCACACTGAGCCATTACAGCTGATATTAGGGCCCCCTACCTGCTGAAGCCCACATTAACCTTTTTCATACTAATTTTCCTGTTTAGAGACAGAGTCATCCTTTCTAATGTAGGCTCTACTTTCACTGCTCTTCCGTTATTAGAATTAAAATTCAGACAAAAATAAAGTTTGTATTCCCATCTACTAATATTACTTTATTATTGCACTAATATACTAATATAGTAGAAATGTTCTTCAAGAGGCTCATTTTTACTCTGAGTACATTTCAGAGCCGGTACTTTTTTACGTTTTCTTGAGTAAATAAGTTAAATCTGTACTTTAATCTTTACTGGAGAGTTTTTCACTCTACTATTTGTACTATTGTACAATGACAATAAAGAGTTATCTTACTTCTACTTAAGTACAGAACACCTATACTTTTCCCAGCTCTGTTGGTTTGGATTACTTGCTACGAAAGATTTTTGATCCACAGCTTCATCAGTGTGATTCTTTTCAGACCCATTCAAATATTTGCTGTCTGACAGACTGTGAGCTGCCGAGCTGTAGTTACATTGTAAGGTTTTAAACTGAGCTTTAAAACGTCCTGCAGATGAGTGTGGTAATAAAAACCCAGAGAGGCTGACAGTGATCACTGACTATTTTAAAGGGGGTGTTCAGATTAAATACAAAGCATTTAAACACGTTAAAAGGGCAACAGCCTTAATGAGCCCAGTGTTTTTTGGAACTGGAAGCAGTGTTCATATGTCACCACTTAACAACCACATCGACAGGTCAACCACTGGCAGCCTGTGCTTTTCACAGATGAGAGCAGGTTCAGTCTGAGCACATGTGACAGACGTAAAAAGGTCTTGAGAAGCTGGAGAACATTATGTTGCTCGTGTATTGTCCACTACGACTGACTTGGTGGTGGAGAAGTCTGTGGAGGCATTTCCAGGTATTGGGATGAAATTCTTGGTTCTGTTGTGAGACCCTACACTGGTGCACTGGGTCCTGGGTTCCTCCTGGTGCACAACAATGCCAGCCTCATGTGGCAAGAGTATGCATGCAGCCCCTTGAGGATGAAGAATTTCAGCAAAATTGACTAACCTGCCTCATTTTTTCCAGTTTGACTTTCAGGATGTTTTGAATTCAGCTCTATGTAGCTTGATCGTTTACATTCCCATCAAACGATGTGATGTCCTTTCATTCCTAACACATTACACCCAGTTACCATCAGTATAGATATTCAACATGATTTTGTTTTTCACTTGAGATCAGATGTTTTTAAGGTGTTGCTTCAAATTGTTTTTGAGCAGTGAACAAAAACAGCAAGAAAAAAAAATACACTCATTCTGAGGGTGATGGGCGTGGAGTTATTGCCCAGGAACCCAGCTATAAAAGGACAAATACCAACAACCAACTTAACTTTGTTATTTGTTATGAACATCAGGTTTTTCATTCATAGACCGACTCAATCATTGGTTTTCTGACCTTCATAAACATCAATAAATATTCAATTTTATATGCACAGCACACAATCTAACAAACCGCTGCCTCAAGGCGCTTTAAATTGTAAGGTAAAGACCATACAATAACACAGAGAAAACCAAAACAAACAAACATGCAAGGACTTGGTGACAGGAGACGGGAAAAAGTCCCTTTTAATGGGAAGAAACCTTGAATAGACTCAGGTTCAGAAAGGGACTGAATCCTTGTTTAGTCCTGCCGAGACCTAAACCATTCCCTCACTTGTGACTTCATCATACCCAACAGCTTATTTGCATGAGATACACCCACGAGTTAGAGCAGCAATCAAAACTGAGAGCTTAAAAGTTTAAGCTTCCCGTAGAGAGCAGTGCTGTTGATGTGCTTGAGGCGTGGGAGCTGTTTCCTGCCTCGTGTGTGTCTACCTTTTTACCTTTTTTCAAGGTTTTATGGGTGTCTCAAGGACAGCTGGTATCGGCTCATAATTTTCCAGTACTTTTTGTCACTGAGCCGGATGTCTTTCGGTTTTTGCTAGGTTTGCTCTCCATTCATGCCCATTTGATGTATCTCTGGAGTTTATCCATGAGATGTCTAAGGTTTTCTTGTTGTCTTATAAAGTGTTTACTTGGAAGGATGGATCTATCAAAAATACTGATGACTGAGCTCTCATTACTTAGACTAATTTATAAAACAGGCCATGAGTCTTTTAAAAACCCAGCAAATTCATCTAACGCCCGTCAGAGCTTCAGAATAAAAGCCTCAGCATGAAACAAACTTTGATGCTCTTCACCGGTGGGTTTTTCACAGTCACCAGAGAGGAAGAAATGTTTTTTGTTCAAACAGAAAACTCCATGAATGAGTGGGAGGTTAAGAGAACACAATCGTGACACAGATTCACTAAAATGGGCGATCCGGCATGGTGCAGATGATTGATCCGTGTTCATGTGTGTTCGTGTATGCATGTGTGCTGACCTTTTCAAACTGGCAACACGGGAGTTTCGTTTTTAAGAGTAGTTCATTCAGTCTTCAGGCTGTCGACAGACTTGCAGGAAACAAGAACAAGAAAGATGAGGAGACACGCTGTTTGAATAAATAAAGGTATTATATTGACGGGAGCACCTGTTTATGCATGGCTGACTTCAAGGGTGTTGATTTAACAAACAAGAGGAGTGGGGAAAAATCACAAATTGGCTGTGTGAACTATTAAAACACAGACAAATTGTTCAATTAAGCCAATCTCTGGAGAGACTGAGAGCTTATCTGGAAGCAAGACACAGACCAAAAAAAAACAAGTCAATAGATGAATATTTATGCTGAAAATGTAAAGATGTTTTATGTTTTAGCAAGAAGTCTGTGTCTTTTTCTTTGCATCCAGCTGTGATTTCAAATCTGTGGGGCCCCCAAAACTGCAGCTGCTTGGTAAAACCTTTTGTATTACTGTCCTTGAGCCAGTGCATGAAATGTTACTGGGCAGTTTCACCCATTGTGACCAACTTGTACGAAAGGAGTGGAAAAGAGGGCTTTGTTATCCTATCCTAGAACACCACCAAGTCATTGGTTCAGGCATGTGGACCTGGGTGAAAAATCAAATCTCAGGACGTACCACAGTTCACTGATCACAGTAACTCGGTGGACCAACACATCAAATTCACCAGGGAGGATATGAAAAGTGACAGGTTAGCCTTCTTAGACTGTGAGATTTCTATCAGTAATGGGGGACATCTAAAAGCTGATGTGTACCGTAAACCTACGTATACAGATCAGTATTTAAGGTTTGACTCTCATCATCCACTGGAGCATAAACTGGGTGTCATCAGGACGTTACAACACAGAGCGAAGAAGGCCCTGAGTAAATGTGGTTATCCCACCTGGACATTTGTCAAAGCTGGGAAGACACCTAAAGAAAACTCCAGCTGATCCAGGAGAGAAGAAGGACAACTTAAGCAAAAACCCTTAGTCATCCTTTATGTGTCAGGAGTGTCGGAACAGCTGAGAATAATTTTCTTTAAATTACGCATTTCTACGCTGTTAAGTGCCAGGAGGATTGCCAGGATTTATACATCAGGGAAACCAAACAACCTCTGGCGAAGCAGATGGCACAACACAGAACAGCTACCTCATCAGGCCAGGACTCTGCAGTCTAGTTACACCTACAGGCCAGTGGACACTCTTTCACTGACGAGGATGTCCACACCCTGGACAGGGAGGAGCGCTGGTTTGGTTTAACCTTTAGGGGGCATTCATGTGAATTTTTCAACTAGAAGTCACTTAGATTCTGACACCACATGTACGAACTTTTAAACACTTCAGTTTTGAGGTTCTCATGTGACATCATGCACACATTAGTCGAGAGTTGTTCACCATACTGAATGTGACGCAACCACCAGTTGCTAAGGAAACATTTGTTTTTGGAGGCGGTTCCTGGAGGTTGGTGGTGGACTAAAAAACCTCGCAGTTATTGCTTTGGTTGCCACAGTTGCCTGTTATTCTTTCTGTCAGTGCAGGCAGGGCTTGCCTAGTCATATCTAAAAAACAGTCCACAAATAAAAAGCGATAATTCTCCCTCCTCTTATAAAGCTTCTTGCCTATTTGCTTCCATTCTTTACATCACTGCCATCTTGTGACCGCAGTTCGCTTTTATTTCTGAAAGCTGTTCTTGCCTGGATCCTGCTAAAAACTGTAGCATGTCTCCACTTCACAGGTCTGGTAACAATGCCTGGTGCTCACCAAGCTAACAGGTTAGCAGCTTTTCTGGCTGTTTGCACATGCACATTATGGATAAACCTGTGGTCTTTGACAGGAGACTAATGGGAGGCGTGCAATGAAAGCTGCCTCTGGCTCTACTTTCACTGCTCTGACATTAGTTACAAGTTGCAGCATTGCCCGTAAACAACCTTCTGTGATTTGTCATCATGACATGGGTTTCTTTGCGCCAACCACCTCGGCCAACATCTTTGATGTAGAAAAGATGGAGTATGAAAAAGTTATTAGTAACTACTTTAGCATTTTATCAAGGAAAGCCTTGATGATGAAGAGGAGATGTCAAATTTGGTCTAAAAATGTGACGTCACCCCCCTCCCTTCCTGGTCCTTTAACAGGATTTTGATATATTTTCTTTCCTTTGCTTTTCCTGTGGCTTTACTGCTCATATACACAAATGAAAGAAACATCATCTCTGGAAAGGAGTGGGTTACATCTGTGAAGGAAAGTCAGTCATCCAAAGTCAGTCTCGTTGTGCTGAGAGGGTATGTGGGATGGATGGACAGGTAATTTGCACCGGAGAATACTGTGCCCAGAACAGCAGGGGTCAGTGGGCTCTAACATGGCTCTATGTGGCATCAGTCGCTTCATATGGTTGTCAGTGCACTGCTTTCTATGAAGGCATGCTCAAGTGTGTGTGTATCTTATAAACAGCTGTAATGCACAATGACTATGTAGAGAAGTGGTCAGCCTAGGCAAACTTTGAGGTTACAAGGCCCGCTGTAAGTCTGTATTGATTTATGTACCCCCCCTCACATTACTCACATTGTGTCTGACTATGGTGATATTGCGGAGTTGCCATGACTCCCCTAACAGGATGGGAGAAAGATGAAGATGTCACGATAAAATCAACATGGGAAGAAACGAGAGTTTCATTGTATACGTCTAAACTTACCCCATGTCTCTGCTGCTACATGAGCACAGTGTCTTCCACACTGCTCTATCCCATCTTCTGAAAAGGGGGGGTTACAAAAAAAAAAAAAAAAACTACCAGGAAGGAAAATAAGCCAAAGCATGACTCAACATGTCACTTCGATCTTCCTCGGCAGAAAAGGGGGCATGAACTTCTTAGGTTAGCATTCATTGAGTATTGTTGTCATCTGTGTAGAAGAGTGTGTGTGAGTAAGTGTGCTCAGGATGTTTGAGAGTGTGTGTGTGTGTGTGTGTGTGTGTGTGTGTGTGTGTGTGTGTGTGTGTGTGTGTGTGTGTGTGTGTGTGTGTGTGTGTGTGTGTGTGTGTGTGTGTGTGCACATGGACTGTGCTAAAAATGGGTCTTTCCTTCCTTTAGAAGGTTTGCTTGCGTACATGAAATATTTCAGAGGTGGTCCAGTGACAGTGAGTTCTGACACTGTATTTAAAAAATGGACGTAGCAGCTGTGACATCAGCCACTGCTTTATAGACTCATAATATAAAGTCTCAAGTTTGGCATTGTTGCCATCTTTGTTTTTAGGAGGCAATAGTGAGTACATTTGAAAGAAAAGATGTAAGTTATGAGCTAAGACTAGCAAGCTCGTTTGGGAGTCTGTAGCAAAAATGTCTTGAATGCCTTGGGCAATATTAACCACACAGCGAGCCTTAGTGTCACATAAAACACTCCAAAATAGACACCACAAATACAGTTGAGAGATCTTAAGGGTCTTAAGTGTGGGTGATAGCAGACAGTTTCCTGTTAATCAAGGCAGCTAGCAGCGTCTAACAATGCAATAATGATAAGCCACAATATTAATAAGAGCTAGCTCAAGCAGGCTTAGAGACCAGTTGCAAACCCACTTGCAGTCTGATTGCTAAGGGAAAATGGAAGTTCCCCAACTGTTTGGCAAGTGGTTACTGGGGGTTGTTGGATGAAATTAGTTACAATAAGGGCACAATGCCAAAAACCTCCTCGTGGTTGCTAGCTATTTGCCACTGTCACCTGTACATTGTATGGAAATTGCAGATTTGTTTGCAAACACTCAACTAACCACTGAGTAAACTGTAAATGGACTTTATATACAAGCTATTTTCTCTATGTTTGCTTTCTAACATTCACACACAGATGGACATATCACAGAGGAACAGTATCTTGTCCAAGGATATTTAGCATGCAGACTGGAGCAGGTAGGGCTCAAACCATCAGTTTTCTGCAGTAGATGATCTGCTCTACCTCCTGTGTTTCCAAAACTGGAAAAGGAGAACATTCAGCATTGTGTAACTGGGGCTTGGCAATCAACTTTATCGTCAGCAACCAATCACAAAGATACCAAAACTTTTTGGGGGTGATGTTGGGTATTTCAAAATGTGAGTCTGTTGGGACTAACTCACTTTTGGAGCCAGACTCAAGTGTTTATTCAATGAATGGCAGTTTTTGATGTTTTAGCTTCCTTCTGTAAATTGCCTCTTGCTGATAGATGAGGTAAAGTCTTGGCTTGACACAAACGGTCCCAGAAGCAACCACAGAGAACTAACAGTTGTTGCTTCTGGACATAAGGACGACTTTAACACCTTATTTTTAGCTCCCTGCTGAGCAAAGTCTGTCTGTACATTTCTATCCACAGCTCTGTTCAGCAGCCATGAAAAGAGGCAACGGAGAAAAATCCAACCGCACACATTACATGACACCGCGCACACTTTGAGATGGGGCAGACATTAGCAGTTAAGACAACGCATGTGAGTGAAATAAAAAAATTAAATGGGGAAAAATACGGCCAAGGCATAAAATGTTTTTTTCTGAAATTCACAACGTCCAGCCAGGAGAAGTTTTTTGATTTTCTTTTTGTTTTTCCCTGTCTTCACTTTGTGTGTCGTTATCTGTTTGAGTGGAAAGCCTCATTATCTCACGAGCAGGCTCGTTTTCTGGTTGTCTCCGTGATGAGGCGGAGCGTAAACATTTCTTGGCTGTGAGTTGGGGTCAATCTGCTTGAAAAGTCTTTGAAGACTGTGAAATACAAGACAAAATCGATGTGCATCTCTCTCTCTCTCCCTGCTGCTCGTGTCACACATCTGCCCCCTCTTTACCGCCTTCCTGACACCACCTCAACTCAGAGGCTTCAATTGGATGTGAAGGCACATAAAGGGTGGGGGAAGGGGAGGGCGGAAGGGATGGTCACATTCCTCTGGAGCCTCGAGGACGTCACGCCCGCCATCGGCTCAACGTCAAGACTGCGTCAGCTGCCAGCTCCGCTCCGTAAGAATGGGGTCGGCCAAATCCGCCCACGCCTCGCCGTAACAGGTGAAAAATCAGGTCCCTCCAAGAAGAAAGAAACTTCTTAACTCGTTCCCATGAGATGTTGCAGCGCATAGATGACTCAAAAAGGCCTTTTGCCCACTAGAAGTGTGTTTGAGTTATGATGCACTTTCTTCCCTTTTCCTCCCCTTCTTTTGCACCCACATGACATCATCTTTACTGAGATTTGACATCTCATTATACATGCATTGTTTTTCTAAGGGAAGTCCTATGAAGCCACTGGAATTTGCAGTATTACACAGCACTACTGTGTAAGCAGAGCTCACCCTCACCCAGCCATGTGACAGAAACTGCTCAGTTCAGAAAACAGGAACAAGGATTTCCCCTAGTAGGTGTCAGAGGGGGAAAGAGTTCAAGAGAATCATTTTTAATGGGAAAACATAAATTTTACAGTATAATGTACCTACAAATTTGCTTTGCTTTGGTATTTCTAAATAAATCAAAATGTAAACCAGTTTAGTTTCTGTTAGCAACAAAAATGTTAAAAGGAGCAAGAAAGAGCAAACTGGAAGTCCAAGAGAAAGCTCAAAGAGACATGACTGTTCACTGCCTGTTGTGAGAAACGTGGCAGGTTTATCAAGGCTGCATGTGCTGTTGATCACCTTCATGTTAAAGCTCCTTTAACTTGTTAGTGGTTTTAATGGAACTGGTTAGCTATGTGAAAGGTCCTGAAAACTGAAAAGATCAGATGCATTTTAATCATTACTTACATTTTTTCATGATTTCTTGATTCAGTTATATTTGATAATTTTTTCCCCACTTTTTAACCACTAAAAACTGTGAAACTATGCTCAAACTATCTTTCAGCTTTTTGGTGGCTAGAGGTGACTGAAGCTTTCGGCTGATTCTGGCAGAACAGTCGAGTTTGTGCCACCACCAAGGCGAAACAGTCTGGATCTCGGTGCTCTGCGGGGCCTTCTCAGTCTGCTGCAGCTAATTGGCTCCTCTGAGAGCCGCGTACAGTCACTCATAAACACAGTGGATGCAGAAATCCACACAAAAAACACTCACACACCAACTCAGGACCTCCCAGCCATCTGCTGGGGGCTTACACATACAGGTGCTCCTGTTTTCCCAACTGAGCTCAGGAGACGCTCGGGGTCCCAGCAGCCTGCTGTTGTGTTTGATCAGTGACGCCGCACCGCGCCTTGTCATTGTGATTCTCCAAACCTGTGGTTCACGACTCATTTCTGCCCAAACAGCCGCTTCTTTTGAAAAAATCCCCCCCTCTCTGCCCGAGGACCAGAAGAGAACTTTACACAGCAAGAGAGCTCATCATCATCACTTTTATGGCCCACAGAAGACCTGCATTTCACACAGCTGCAAACCTCATCTTGATCAGAGCGCAGTCACTACATCAACACGGTATCATACCACAAATCCACTGTGTCATAATTAACCCACCGTGGAGCACTCGAGGAGTGAGGTGTAGCACTGCTGACATCAAGTTGTAGAGAAAGGGAACTGCAAGCGACTGCATGCGATGCACTTTCTTCCATCCCGAGGGGGAGCGAATGGCAGTAAGAAAAGCACTCCAGCTCACGGAACTTTAGAAGAAAGAACATAATCAGACTTTGAAATGGCAAAACTTGAGAGTGTTAAAATACCTTTCATAAAACAGCTCACGATTAAAAACAGCTGCCGTCAGGTTCAGTGGTTTCCCCCTCACAGTGCTGCACAGTGGACTTCAATGTCCAATTTTGATTGATCCGCACCATTTTTCTCTGTGACTTTCACATTCCCGTGGCACCGTGCAAGGTGCTTGCTCAAATTTGAAGTTTAATTTTTTGCTGTAGAAAGAAGATTTTCCCCGCGCAGAGTGTACAAACGACAGACAACAAGCAAACATGGTGGCTGCCACATTCGACTATCTTTTATATACAGTCTATGCATACTACTCAAACCTGGATTACCATAGTTCCTCAGGTTTTCTTAATGATTCAATTTCTCTAAAAGAGTGATTGTTTTTTGTGTACGGTCCTCCTTTAAAAACCTTTTCATATACTTAAATTCACAAAACCCCACCTGCTGTTTCTGGAGATAGAAGTCCAGCAGAGAGGATGTGAAGGTGTGGACTTTTACATTAAACACTAATCTAAATCTGCTTTAAGGTGTTTAATTCAAACCAGCGCTCAGATGTAATCATGTTTAGGCTTCCTCTCAGAGTCCTTAAACACAAATATAGACCATCAGCAGCTTGGAGCATTCGCTTAACCACCACAACTCCACCTTATACCAGCTTTCCGAATTATTCATTTCATTTTTCTTGCTATGTGATAAAGAAAAATAAATGAGAACGCCCACCTGATGCACACAGGAGCTCTGTAAGAAGTAATGATGGCGCGAGACGATTCACTGAAAAGCAACATTAGAGAGAAGCGTTTTGCATTACTGACGTTTAATGTAAACTTCCAGTGGGGTGAATGAGGTTTTCTCTCTACATTATGCAATTTTGCATTAGTTTAAATGATGTATTTTAAAGACATAATGCTTTTAGTAACGTATCTTGTTGCTGTTGCTACACTTCCGCTGTGAGGCCTTTGAAAATATAAAAATTTTTTAAAAATCATTGCGTGTACACAGGGCTGCAGTCTCACTATATGCAGTTCATTATGGTGGCTAAAGGAGTTTTCCCAATCCTCTTCCCCACCCACCCCCTTCTTTCTTTTGCTTTTGCTAAGGCACTTAGTGAGGAACTCGATCATAACAATGAACATATTAAAACTTCCACTCTTCTTCTTTTAGCCTATTGCACATGTTTTGTAGCAACAGCTTTTAAACCTCTGATTTAAAAGTCAGAGGTGTGTGTTTTTTGCTGTATGAACTCCAGAAAGGTGTTGGGAGTGTTGGTCTTTGCATAATAAAATTACTAAGATGTGGTCTCCAGGTTCAAATCTTCACAACCTACCCCAGCAGTAGGCCAGGTTGTAACAAAGGATACAGGTTAAAAAGGCCGAACAGGTTAAAAACTTTGCAGTGCACAAATATTCTGTGAGGTGTAAGTGCTGACACGATCACCGTGATCTTGTAACTTCTTTTGATAAAACAAGATTATTTTTTCTCATCGTGTCCACTAGGTGGCGATGACAGCCCAGAATGCACTAATCAAGGACCATCAGCATGAGTTCCGTCAAATTTTTTAAACTTTATCCACAATTTTATTCAAACAATGCTGCCCAAATTCTTTGTGGTCTTTGTGTTAAGCTTTGTAAACGTTTATTTAATTAAAAAATTACTTTGTGATCAAGCGCATTTCATAGTGTCTTTAGTGTTTCCCCCCCAAACATTAGTAGAGTAATAGAGTAATAATCTTTAAATATTTTTAAACTAATCATTGTCCTTACTGTGGGGGCTGTAAAGCTGTTAGCAAAGAAAGGCTCATTGCGTAATAGGATGAAGCGTTTGCTTCCCTCCCCCAGTGAAACCAGTGTCTGTCCAATCCAGTTAAACAGTAATCTTGGGGGAGTTTTCCCAGACTAGAGCAGGTTTACCTGTTTATTCAGTTACTCCTGGAAGCTTGATCTGGTGTGTGTGGGACTGCTCATATGAAACTTAACACAGACCCTTAAAGTGCAGTTATCTAGGCTCTAAATAAACATGTGTGCTTTATCACACAGTATGTACTTCATATTGTGTGGTACAGTAATGTGATAAAGTAACTTCCTGTGAAAAACAGGGAATTACTTTTTTTCCAGAGGAATCAAGTGAGTAAGTAGCAACCAGGTATTGCAAATCAAATGCACTTGATTGACTGATCATCAGCACGTATGAGCAGCTCTATAAAAGCAGAAGTGTTGTGCATGTGTGTTTGCTGGTCTGGAGCCTTTAAAAGTGTGTGCTTTAACACAATGCGTCAGTCTTCCCAGTATTGCATGTCTCAGCATGGTAGTGGAGAGCTAATGATTCATGAAGTCCTCTGTATACCAAAGTATTCTGGAATCAAAAGTGAGGCTGTCTGTTTAAGCTCGGGCCAATGATCCCAAACAAATCAAGGCGCAACACTGGTCCAGTCAAAGTCCAGACCTCAATCTGACTGAAATGCAGTGGCAGCTTATGAAAGCTGTACATAAAGCATTAAACATCAACACTGAAGAGTGGGCCAAAACTCCTCCACAATAATGTGAGGAGCTGATAAAGTCATGCAAAAGATTACTTGATATTGCTACTGACAGAAGTAGTGCTACAAGCTAATGAATTGTTGGGTGTGCTTAGTTTTTAACTGGACTGCAAACACTGTAAATACCTATATACTTTCTAGGCAAGTAGGCCAGGACTGGTCAACAAAAGAAAACTCTGAGAACTGCAGAGAGCTGGGCAGGATTTTTGTGCTTTTCATTAGGAAGCAGTGATTAGCTGTAGTGTTAATAGAGTGAGGTCTCACCTGCAGTGCCAACAGTGGTTTCAACGATTATGCATTTCTTTCAGAATCACAGTATCAAGCTGAACATTTGCTTTGAAAATGGAAAAAGGTTATTTTAAAAGAATTTCACTGGTCTGGCCCACACGTGATGAAACAATCCTCAGAGGTGTGTTTTAGCGTGGCCCAAGAGCAAAGAACGAGTCACAGGAGGTTTAAGTCAAAGAAATGCAACTTTATTTAAGTGTAAACAAAGAAATCAACCCAAAACAAAAAACAAAAAATAAACAAAACAAAACTGCATAGGAAATATTTAAAGTCCACAGAGTGCAGAGAGAGCAGCACGTGGCCGTTATATTATAGTCTCCGATGCCTTATTTAGACTGAAGACCTGACATTTGCACTTCCATCCACCACAGCGTGCATGTGTGTGCGCACGTGTGTGTAAAAACACACACTGAGATTTCACTGATAACGACACACACTGCAGCGTGGATGAGCAAGCACTAGCAGCACCCATCTAAACTCAGCTGGCCACGCAGGCTCCCCCCACAATCTCTTGGACTGCGAGGAGGATACATTCAGTGGATTTCTGCACAGACGACACAGATGCAGCGCAAACACACACACAGGGAACCCACTCGACCCGCGACAACCGACTGCTGAAAGAACAGGACACAGCTGACTGGACGAGTCGGCTCAGGGCGAACGACTCCCACCTTGGCCGGTGGTAAAGCCGATTTTCCCTCTGCCGTGTCGTGTATCTGCCACCAGCAGATGGCGCTGGCGAGTGAGCAGCAAGATGCCATTTAACCCTTTCCTTCACAAAATACATTCTAAAAGGGTCAATGAGCATCAAGTGGTGTGAATAGTTGTACTTTTTGTTAAAGATAAAAAATAAAAGCAAAACTTGAACCAGAGGGAAGAAGAAAAGAAAAAAAATCAGGGTACAAATTGAAAGCATTATTTTCAAATTGAGAAATTATTTGTTTTATAATATGCAAGTGGACACACAAAAAGAATCAGACTAGTACAGAGATCATAACAGTGGGGGGTGGGGAGAAAAAGTCACTACATTATCACTACACGATTCAATGAGACACCTGCAGCACAGCGCTGCTGAGAACTACCTGAGTTTTGTCTTTTTCCTTTCTAAAAACATCCCAACCCCTTTTTTCTCTCTCGTTCTTTTCTTAGAGTATACAATCATTTAAAAGCAGGTCTATGACCTCGCGCACCTGGCGTGGTGCAGCTTCGCTTTGTTCACTCCTGTTAAATTGTGAGAGGTCAGAAA
>VURO01049915.1:63537-77246 GCA_015108175.1 Pelvicachromis taeniatus | reverse complement strand
GGTCAGAAATAAAATGGTGGCACAAAAAAAAAACAAAAAAAAAAACAAAAAAGCAACGCAGGGCAGGGCCGCAGTCAACTGATCATGTGCTCAGCGGACGTCCCTGCACGCTGTCGGGTTCTGATTCGAGAAGCGGGAGGTGATTGCTAGTTTGTGCTCTTCCTCACACCTACTAAAAGGAAAGGACAGCATGCCTATACGCCTGCTCACATTAAGCATTTTAGAGGGAGTTGAGGAAAATTTGTCACTAACGGTCGAGAGTCACGCCAGTCAAAACTCTGCTGGTTGTTACTGTGGAGTCAAAGTATGGCTACCCAAACAGTGGGTGCTTTGCAGAGCCTCTAGAGAACAGGAAATACAATCACAAAAGTCAACGGTTAATTCCATCCAAGCAATCCTAACACACACACACACACCCTTGCGCGCACGCACACACGCATCTTTGGGTATCCATATTGGTAACACCACCCCAATAATCAGCTTCCCATCTCAGTTTATCAACACCTATCTAAAGAGACATCAGTATAATACAGACTTTTTAAAGCATGCAACAAAATTAAAAATCAAAATAAAAAAGGTTTAAAATAAATTTTTTTCCTCTTTAAGAGTGAAGACCTAAGGATCTTAAAGATAGAGTTCTGTAATTTTAATTAAAAAATAAAACCCGATGCAACACGAACAAACATGTCAAAGAGTAATACTGAGAAGAAGAGGAAAAAAATAATCTTACTGGTTGAAACTGGGTGTTGTAGTCAAAGCAGCAGTGGTTAATGTGCTAACAGCTACATCTACAATTCTGTCATGCATTTGTTTAAACCAGTGATTCCAACCTATTTCACGATGTTCCCGCACAGCTTACCATTTCAGCCATTCATCCACTACCTGTAACTACTACTACATTGTTTTATTTTTTTTTATTTCATCTGGCTATTTTAACTAGTCAATCCAAGCTATTAGCTAACAATTTATCTGCTACCTGTACTTTTAGTCAAATAACAGAATGTTTTATAAAAATTGGAAAAATAACTTTAGCTAGCTATTTAAGGTGTCCTTTACATCCTTTGTTTACACATTAAGTTATATTTGTTTATCCATACTACCATTCAACTGTTTGGCTACGCTTTTAGCAAACAATTTAACAGTTCATCCGTCGTGTACTACAGCCTGGTCTCGCAACAAACCAGAAACGGTCACAAAATAAACCCACAGAGGCTTATTTTTGTCTTTTTGTTCAAGTCATAGACATGAATTGTGACGCAGCGCAAATTTGTGAGTAATGTATTTAAACATGAAATGTTTTTCGCATTAGAAGCAGACACTTTTACGAGTATGATGACACATGGACGTAGCTTTTGGGCTGGAAAAACGCAGATACGTCAGTGCCTGCATTCTACCTGGAGGCCACCAGATGGCGACAGCTGCCGTTCCAAAAAAAGGCTTCCGGTCCTTCAGAAATATGCAGGAAAATGTCTTTCTTGTCTTTCCTCCCAAGTTTATGTGCTAGCCACTTGTCTCATGTCATACAAGTCCATTTTGTAAATCTTGCTCATACTATGTTTTTAAATGGAGGCTTATCCATGGTACGCTCATTGGCTAATGATTTATGATTAACT
This sequence comes from Pelvicachromis taeniatus, assembly GCA_015108175.1. NCBI lineage: Eukaryota > Metazoa > Chordata > Actinopteri > Cichliformes > Cichlidae > Pelvicachromis > Pelvicachromis taeniatus. The sequence goes on along the minus strand of VURO01049915.1, from coordinate 75,633 downwards.
ACTCGTTAGCCAAAGAGTACGTTTCACAATCAGCCCCTCATCAAACAAAGGAAAAAAAAGTGGTTTGTGCGAGCTTCGCATACCAGTGGATGCCATCTTGGTAGCCAACTCTTATCTTTTGTATACGGTCTTCGATTTTATCCAGAGAAAGCGGGGATGTGTCACCACGGCAACCGAGAAAACAAAGCTTTAAAAAGAGGTGACAGCTGTGATATTCCAGCCCCAACCAAATCAAATCCCATCTTGAAATGATACAAATGATGTGTGAAAATCTGAAATTCAAGACTCGAACTTGGGTGTCTGGTGACTCACTCCACCGTTGATTCCTCAGACCTTAAACTGTTTTTTTTTTTTTTTTATTTCATACAAAAATTAGGGTAGTGACCTGTTTAAATGTCATTTTCAGGGACATCATACAACATTTAAATTATTAAAGTATTCATTTAAATTCGTGTAGAAACAGATCAACGTTGTGACTATGTCGCATCCCATTGGCTCACAATCTCAAGTGTTCCACCCATTCTCTCACTTTTTGATACTATTTAATCATTCTGCAGCTTTTTCCTGATTTATTATTTTTTAACTTTACACCTCACATTTCTTCAGTTTCACTCGATCTTTATTGGGGAACAGTTTTTTCTCAGTTGGGAATCACTGCTTTAAACCACTAGTCTGAAAAGCTACTCCTCTGGGAGAGCCAACACCAAGCCTCCTGAAAATCCACGCTGAAATATTGTGCTGAAATAAGAGGTAATTCATGTGCATTTAAAAAAGGCGGACATGTGACGGTAACGCCTTAAAAGAGGCCATTTCCTCTTGCCCTCACCCCCGGCGCACTAGAACAACGTACAAGTGGAATGGGCATGTCTATTATCATCAACGTAAAGATAAACGGGGCCCAGCCCTCTTAAGTGCATCCAATCAGAGGAAGAGGATTTATCCTCAGGTGCTCTGATTTAACATTTGTATCTTTGATATAACAGTCCAGTGACATTTCTGGTCTACAACAGCATGGTCCAAAAATTTGTTAACTCTGCTTGGCACAGAACTATCACAGATCATTTTGGCACAATGCGTTCATCTGAATCATTTGGTTTCTTGGTGAGAAAAAGCATAAACATACCAGGACATTTACAGCAGATGCAACAAACCAAGGGCTGTTCAGGTTTATGAGCATGGAGCGATGACCATAAAGCACATTTCATTCAAACTTGGAACAGTACCATGGATCTTTGGTCCTAGAACAATGGGGCATGTACTGTACTGTGAGGTATGTGAGTGAGGTATAAATATCCTAGGAGGTATGCATAAATAAAAGAGTAAACACGAGCTATTCAGAATGAAAAACAAAAGTAGAGGTATTTGAAGGTTTACATGCACAGTAGCAACGAGTGACAAACGAGGTATTTTTAAGAGTTGAGGTATATGAGACAAGAGTTCTGAGGTAAAGGAAATGTGAGATGAGAGGATAAAAATCCTGATCGCGTGCAGACAGACCTCACCTCAGAGGTGAGAGCCAGTCAGTCAATATTTAATAGTTCAAGAATCTTTGCAAGGCTAAGGAAGTGGCTAAGAGAACCGCAATAGTCTGGTGTTTGTGGTGAGAGGCAGATTGAGGGACAAGGGGATTCCCCATAGTGCTTTCACCACAAACAAGTATCCATCCCTTTATGGGAATCTGGATATGTGCGAGGACGATCAAAGATGATACCTTGAGCCTACGGTAAAACTGTGGCACTGCTGGGGGTGATAAATGTGAGGGGGGAGGGAGAATTTCTCTTTGGTGCAAGTATCCCCTGTACTCTATGACAAGGATCTACTTTGAAAATGCACTCACACAGGCAGGGCCTCGGTCTTAGTGGGAAGCGGAGGTACTTGTGCACAACTGTGACCTCAAGCACGTGTTGTTCTTCAAAACCCACAACTCATTTCAATGAGTGTTATCAACTTTTAGACTTCTCAACAACAATGATTATTTGAGAAATGCATTAAAATGGAGATTCTGATTTTCTTTAAAATCGCCAAATCTTCTGTTGGCCATTGTGCAGAATTTCTAACTTTGGTTGACTCTAGTAGTTATTCTGTAGACCTCCATCTTTAGAGGAATTGGTCTACTAGCGTTCAGTCTGGAGGCGTCGCAACTCCAAGCATTAACAAGTGGGGCCGGGCTTCGGAGGTGGTCCTTTCTCATTGGACAGGACTAAATACTTGGCCCCTGGAGCCAAAGGAAGTGGCTTTGAACCACAATACGAATGCAAAGGATTGTAATGTTAGGCCTTTAATCTGATGTCATTAATGTCATCTGGACGGCCTAATGAGGTGTCCATTTCTGAGGCTTTCGTCACACAGCACGCCTCATGAAAATCATTCAATTACTTAAATAACCCTTTTATTTTTTTTAATTAAATGTTCACACAAATCTATTAGGTACAGATCTTGGAAGATTCAATTCCAAAATCCTTTGTCTGGTCCTCCTATTATGGAGTCTAGACAAAGGATGCTGCTTTCCTTGTATATTACTCTGTCGTTAATTAACTGACTGGGTAGTAATTACAAATCCAGTCACTGAATTGGAGGTGAGGCCGGGGTTTATGGGGGGGGTTATTGAAAGAATTAATATTATTAGAGGGGTGATTAAAATCTGACCTCCTGAACTTTATATTTGTACACATCAGTAAATTCATCATAAAAGCCTTAGCCAGTAAAGCTAGAGCGAGAGCCTGAGGTTACAGTTAATTAATGACCTGAGCTCATTTTAAGTCTATCAAGTTTGGCATTGCTTCACACAGTCTTCTTAGGCTATCATGACACTAACACCACCACAGAGCCGCACAAAGACGACAGTAAAAGCGAGAGCAAAAAAATAAAATAAAAAACCCCAAAACTAGACTACAAACATCAAAAGACACTATTCTACGAGTTTCCTGTCAGCCAAGCCTTCTAATCAGGGTGAATCATGCAACCTCTACAGCGGTCTGAGTATTGTCTCAGCAACAACATTCAGGAGGTTTACTCAATTTTCAGAATGCACAGAAAGAATTCTATTAATCCTGTGCAAATATTAAATGTAGAGTCTATTGTTTGTTTGGGGTTTTTTGTCTCTCTTAAATAACAAAGTATAGAGGTAGACTTTTCTTCTTTGTAAAACTTCACGGACAAACACCTCTGCTCGGAGACTGTGTACATTCATAGAGCTAAATGAGGTAGGTACGGAGCAGAGGGTACAAGATTTGAACAAGTGAGAAATTCCCTGAGATGTTTCCTTAAAGAGAGCCCACGCAGAGAATTCGGAACAGCTGAGGCAGAGGAAGGGAAATATGGCTCTTTTTCTGTTGATTATCAATTTGTAGAGGTCCCCCTTTGTTGTCTATCACAGGTATCAGATTTTTATTTTTTTTTTAGAATAGAAATGAAAATGACAAAAATAATCTATAGTTTCAATTTCCCTTCATTTCAGCGTGCTCCCAATCGTCTTTGAGCTCTCCTCCTTTCTGCCGATCCATTCTCTCTCCACCATTTCCTTCATCGGCAAAACTGCAAAAAAGGCAAAGGTAGAGAGAGAATACAATAAAAAGTCTGGTTTGTTTTTTCCTTTTAGAACTTGAGGATGCGATTATTTCCAAAGTCGACGACCACAATGGCTCCATCGGGCGACACGGCCACACCGGAGGGGCGATCCATCTGTCCGAAGCTGCTCCCCTGTGAGCCGAATTTGCATAAGAAGTTTCCATTGGGCTCAAATATTTGGATTCGGTGGTTGCGGGAGTCGGCCACGATGATGCGGTTCTCTTGGTCCACAGCGACGCCCTGGGGCCGCAGAAACTGCCCGTTCCCGGTGCCCTCGGAGCCCAGGAAGCGAGCCGACTGGCAATCTGGTCGGATAACCAGGAGGCGGTGGTTGTTGAAGTCAGTCACCACCAGGTGGTCTTCGTGGTTAAAGGCTACACCTCTGGGAGAGTCGAAGTGTTTCCACAGGGCCCCTTCAAACCCGTACTTGTTGAGGAAAGAGCCGTCAGGGGCAAAGAGCTGCACGCGATGGTTTCGGGTGTCTGAGACCAGGATCTTACCCTCAGAGTTGACAGCCACATCCCACGGATAATTAAACTGCCCATTCTTGGTACCCTTTTCCCCAAACTTCAGCAGGAACTGGCCTTCGAAAGTAAACACCTGTCAGACAGAGCAAACATTTCAGAGCCTCGTATGTTTACATGAAGAGTAGATAGAAAGTAAGCGTGAGAAGCTATGTTTCATCACAAGATGACTTTTTAAAGGGCCACACAACCCTCCCACCTAATTTTTCTGAATAATTGAAAGTCAAAGGCAATTCCAGCGTGTTGATCAGGTCTAACGGGGCTTTCATACCTGCACACGGTGATTGTCCTTATCGGCCACAACAATTCGCCTCTGAGAGTCACATGCAACCCCAGCCGGGCGATCAAACTGACCAGGCCGAGAACCCAGAGAGCCAAACTTATGGTGGAAGGCACCGCAAGGCTTGAATATCTGGAGAGAGAAAACACTGCTTTATTACTCTTTAAAAATCTCAACACAGCGCTCCATACTGCAAGACTCATTCATGCACTCACTCTAATGTAAACACAGCTAATGCTTTCATGCTGAGCACCACTCAAACACCTCAAAGACCTCAAACCAAGCTGTTCCTGATATTGTGCATCTAAAATTCATGCTCACTCTTCAAATCAATAAAGTGCTATTTCTAAGTCTTTCCATTATTGATGACGTCGCAATAACAAATCTACCTGTATACGGTTGTTGCTGCGATCAGCAACCACCACGTATCCCTCCTTGTCCACACAGATGCCCCAGGGTCGACACAGTTGACCATCTCCCTCGCCCTCGCAGCCAAAAGATGACACTTGGGTGCCAAGTGACCCATAGCTCCGCCCAGACTTCACAATCACCTTGAAGGGGCTGCCCTGGATGTGCTGGTTACACACCAGCACGGACACGAGATGTTCCCCCTCACATTTTGGCAGGTAACCGACGGTGTACGAGCCGTTCTGGTGATCTGTTACATCGGCTCCGGACACGTTGCCATCTGTAACCGACATGACTATTGCAGACACCGCGTCCCCACCCGAAAGACGTGGTTCGCCATCATGATCATATCCAACCACAGTGAAGGAGGAAGGCTTACTGCGAAGGGCACTTTTCAGACCCTCACCGTGGGCTTTGGTCACCGGGGCAAAAGCCCCGCTGCTAATCAGGCCCATGGACTGGATGGCAATGTAGAGAGCCTGCAGGGACCATTGATGCAGTTAACTGAGCTGCTCTGTGTTATAACATTCATTTGTAAAGCGTGAAAACATGTCAGCAAGGTAAGACTAGCTTGCGATCGTTCTAATGCTGACCTGGTCTGGAGGAGTGAACATGAAGCGGTCGTCCTCTTGTGGCTGCAGCAAGCCTCTAAGGGCCTTGAGTTCATGGATCTGAGTGAGCATTCGCTCCCTCGCCAGCAACACATCCAGGTGGTGGCCCTCATCCAAAACCTGGCTTACAGCAGCAATGGTGCTGTCTAGCTTGGTGAGACTCTGGTGGAGTTTCTCCACCTGCAGGTACAGAGACTTGGCCTTCACCTGGCGGATCTTCTCCACCTGAAAGGAGTTGGTATGGGCGATTAGGAAGACAGCCACAGCAAATGTTTACCCACATTCACGAGATTCAACTCATTGGAAATGCACTTTATTGACTCACAACAGCAAAGTAGACCACTGCAACAATAAAATGTACCCAACAACACACACAGTTAGTAGACTTATTTTGTTTCATGGTGTCACCCCCGCTCGTTCAAAAGAACTAAAAGGCTGAAAATGAAAAAGATCATTAAGACAACGTTTCAACTTCACCCAGAGAACTGCCGCTAACTTAATATTTTTCCTTTTTCAGACCATTGTCTGTGAACTCCAGAGATGTTTCTGAGAGAAATTCCCAGAATGTCAGCAGTTTCTGAAATACTCCAACCACCAACAACAGCCACGTTAAAAGTCACCTTCCTTCCCCATTCTTATGCCGTTTGATCTGCAGCAGATCATCCTGACCATGTCTATATACTAAATAGCATTGCGTAGCTGCCATGTGATTGATTGATTAGATGTGGGTTTTAACAAGCAGTTAACGAGCCTAATGATGTGCCCAATGAAGTGGCCGGTGAGTAGTTTCTGCCATGCGGATCGGGACACACACACACACACACACACACACACACACACAATATCTGTCAATATTAAACCACTAAGTTTGAAGTTTCCAAATTACTTTCAACAATTTTATCAAACTGCTTAAAATGTAACTCGAAGGAAGCCCATTACACATCTCCTTCTTTTCCCATCATATACATACACAGTGAAAATATCAGGTCAGTGTGCGTTAAACCTTGAACCAAAAAGCTCAGACATGATTGAACTGAACATAATTTATGAAAAAAGACGACTCTAGTCAACATTTCCTAACCAATGTTGAGAGACTTTTTTTCCTTTGTTGAACAACAGAACACAATAAAGTGTGTAACACTGTATCAAAGACACCAGGAGTGGAGATGAAAAGCTGAGAGGGGAAAAACCAAAATGATTTATTAGTTAAAAAAAGAAAAAAAAGAAAAAAGTAGTGTGGGTTTTTTTTTTTCTGCCTCGTTTTAAGTACTTTGACTATCGTTTAACTGTAACACTGCTCCTGTTAGAAGTCATATTAGGTTCCAGTAGAGTCAGAGAGTATAAAGCATTAAAGAGGGTGGTATAACCTGAGAAGCACCGACTGGGCTCTTACTTACTGCAACCCAACAAAAAAAAAAGAAAAAAAGAAAAAGTAAAACACAATAGCCTGACTGCCTCTGTGGTTAGAAGGACTTCTGACAGTGGGGAGGGTCCCTGAAAGAAACAAAGACTCCACAAGAGAGGGATTCTTTGTTAACCCGTGGCATAGGTGAAACTGTAATTTGCATCTGTGAGACTAGAATTACACTTAAGAGTCACCGAGGACAAAGACTCAAGTTGGGCTTTCTGATGAACCGACAACTAGTTTTAGTCCCTCGGCTGAATGCGGTGAAGAGAAGAATGGCTGAGGTGGTGTGCATTTCAACAAGATGCAGAGCAAAGCAGGACCAGCTCCTGTCCTAGTTATTCAGGTGCACACCAACTCAGTCACGTACTGTATGCAGCTTGTTCACGAAACTGTCCACTTTTAGATATACAGTGCTAGGTCACTGAAGAGCACCTGACTGAAGACGGTTTCCATTATTCTAGCACCACTGGGCCCACCAGTAACCCTCACAGTGGACAGCAGGCGATAGCATCCCTGTTCTTTTTCACATGCGGTACAACTGGTCTGTGGGCGATTCATCCTTGTGATCAAGTTGGTTGTTGGAGCATTTGGAGAGATGTGCAGTTGCTATTTTGGAATTTGTTTTTACTGTTTTTAGGCTGAAGCTCATCATGTTTTACTCCAATTAGGCAACATAAAAGTGTCTTCAAATTGTGTTTTTACTGAAAAATAGTTACAAATAACCCAAATGCCATTTTTGTTTACAACAGTCATTACAGAACATAACTAGCTTGTAGTTTTGTTCTGAATGTGTTCATTCAGAACAAAACAAAAATTCAAGTGTTCTGAACACATGAATATTGTGCTAAAGACTTCCAAAGGTCTGGTATTACTGTGGTGTGAAGGATTCAAAATGAGAAAACTGAAAAACCACAAGAATGGCTAAACGCAGGTCTGGTAAATAATAAGAGTTTGGAGGAGCACTGTGTCACGCTCCATCAGGTCAAAATATCACACTTAGTCATATTTCCTAAACTCACGACATACAGATTCTTTTTATGCGTCTCAAATAATGGTCACATAAAAATGGAAGCAGAGTTATCCCAGGGTGATGGACCTTCCTTTAAACCTGGGTGGCCCTGCTTCTTCTGTAGGCTTTAGTCCAAACTGTCAGCGTAACAGCTGCCGCCTTGATTTTGTTTAATTGACCAATCTCGACATGTACGCTTTTAAGCACCGCATGCTCCACTAAAACTATGATCTGCAGCTCTGTGTTTAATCCCCACAGAGCCTGCGCCCCATTGGGTGATGCCGTCATTTGCATTTTTACTCCCGCACTGGTGTGCTTTGGATTTGAACCACTTAAAAAAAGTAACAGTTATTTTAGTGAAATGTAAAAAGGGGAGAAGAGCTCAGGTTGTGTCAAGCATTCGTGGATTGTCAGAGTGACGAAAAGGAGAAAATAAATGGATGGAGCAAACCAGACAAAAACAAACCTCCATTCTGAAGTCCTTTAAACATCTCTAAAATATATGTGAATATTTCCTGCATTAAAAATATTTCTGGACTATTTTTGAACCAAGCTCTATTTTTCACATGCAAATAAACAGATTCAGCCAATCACATCACTGCATTTCCCAACAAATGCGCTCGTAGTTCAAGACATGCACGGGTACTGAATATATAATGATATAGAAATGGTAACATCCTGAAATACGCAAGCAGTCGTGATACAGCTTCAGCTTGAAAATGAATGAATCCAGCATCTCAGCTTCTCCCTTTCGTGTTTAGAAACGTTTGATAGATTTTGTTTATACATTACAATGAGTTTGGATCCAAAAAATTCTGAATTTAGTGTGAGATTTTTCTTCTGTGTGTAATGGTCCTTTATCCTTGTTGTTGGGGTGTTGTTGTTGTAACATGACCTGTAGTTAATTTTCCTATAGGAAGATTTAACTTGGCGACACTGGAGGCAAAATCTGAGTCTAACTTTCACAACTCCCTGTGAAAGTTGTTGGAGTCCTACTTTCACAGGGAAAACACGCATTCTCCACACAGAAAGACAGCAGCTGGTCAGTGGATTCAAACCCAGGACAGTTCTAACCCACCACGCCACCATGTTGAACATGACCAGTAGTACACCTTTTAGACATACAATATTTAGTAAAGAACAGTTATAAGTTAAAGGTAGTGACATTTGGACTAATATTCCAGCTGTAGTAAGATGCACTGACTCCAATACGTTTAAAACTCAATGGCTAAAGGGGAATCAGATCTGTGCATTCATTTTGGACTGATCGGTTATGTTTGATGCTGCATGTTTTTACATTTATTTGCGGTTCTAGATTTTCTTACTGTTCTCTGGATCTTCACAATGTAAACTTGTGTATTTGTTGTACACTGTCTGATGGCGTTTTAATGTTCGTATTCATTATTTTTGTCTTGCCAGCTAAGGACTACAGATAAAAAGTAGCAGCTTGGCACAGTTACAGTGATATGATCACTAATATGCACTTTTTAAATAAAATGAGTTCAAAGTCAGCTGTAGAAATGTTTCACTAAAGACTGATAAATCCACAAAGTAGCAGCTCACCTTCCATAGAAGCTCACACTCCCTCTCCTCCAGTGCTTTCTTGTGTCTCAGAACAAGAGCCTTCACTTCCGTTTGCACCACTTTAGCCTTGATCTCCACCTGCTCAGCCATGGCCTGGACCTTATCCATGCTTAGCTAGAGACACACAACACAAAATTGTAAGATGTGACATAGAAACGCTGTCAACTTTGGAGACAATCAGAACAAGAAAGAAAACCCAGGCTGCTATTAAAAATAAATAAATACCAGTAGCAATGGTAGGGCACAAAGAGAGGACTATAATGTGCAAATGTAGCTGTCACGCTGCAGCGTGACAAAGGACGGGAACGTGTGAAGACTGGCCTGTTTTATTAGCCAGATGGGACACCAAAACAGGACGCAGAGGATCAGGAAACATAAAAGAAAGGACACTGTATGTGACATCTTCCTTCCAAATCAGTGCACGAGCACCTGCAGAGATTTTGTAATCTATTCTTTTGTCACATTTGGTGGCACATTTAGAGGGGAAGAGGAAACGTGGGCCAGGAATAGGAAGTCACTTCACGCTGCCCAAAAATGATGCAACTTCCTGCTGGAAGGGACTGGCTTTGAAGAAAAAAAAAAAGAATAGAAAAAAAAAAAGCACGTTAAGATCATGTTGGAAGTGGATTTCTCAATTTTTGGAGACGCTGAGCATTACAAGTCCACAGAATGGATACTGAAAAGTATTGGAAGTTGCCAGTGAATGGTTAGATTCGTTAGATTAAGACTAAAGTATTTACACCGTGAACTTAAAAGCAGTCTCATTTTACAGTCGGGCTCAACGGAAAGAGCATGTTTATAACCTGGATCAATACAAGCACTGAAAAGCAATAGCACCAAACAAAGGGCCTTGGCTTTTACAACAGTGAGTTTTCCCTTTGTCTCCCCCCTCCTCTCAGTTTTATCTGGCCTTTCCTCTGGCAGTTTCTGGGGGGTCAGAGGGTGAACAGGACCTCACAGGGACGAAGGGGAGGAGGGTTTAAGTCTTCCTTTGTGATATCGGCCGCAAGGATCAGAGGTCAGCTAAACCACCATGGCTCGCGATCTGCAGCCCCCTGTCTTAAGACGCATAACACCCCCCTCCCCGTGCATCCCTGCCGAAACAAAGCCTGGCAGCAGGGCTCTTTTCTCTTTGGCCTGGCTATTTGAAACAGCCAGCTAAAGGGACAACTAAATCAGGCCCCCGGAGAAGGAAACAGCAGGAAGGGAAATCTGAAGGAATCAGAGGGGCCGACTGTTATCAGTAAAGTTAAAAAGGAGCCACGTTGAAATTTAAATGCTAACACCTTTTTCTCACCGTCTGTGCATTTCTACAAAATTGATTTTTTAAATTCTGATAGGAAATCTATTTAACGATTTCTTTCCCCCTCTCCTCTCTTAACCATCTCAGTTTTCCTCCCCGTGTTTTTATTTTCCTGCTTCCACCCCTCATCTTTCTCGCTCCCTCGCAGTCTCTGCGTCTCCATCATCTTCCGCATTTCTCTTCACATTCCCAGAGGGGCACAGCTTGCAGCACAAAGAAAGTCAAACTAACCAATCAAACCTTCGGAGACATAGAGCTCCGGCCAACCAGGAGGTCACAAGTCCAGGGTCAGAGGTCAAGGAAGATAATGGGTATAGAGTGGGCGGAAATTTCCTACCTCAGGGGACAGCAGAGTGTGTGTGTGTGTGTGTGTGGTGCCTATGCCTACGTGTGTGTTTGCACATTATCTGGCGTCAGTATTTACTCCCGCGGTGACCTGGACAAAAGTGGACAGACACACAAAAACACACACACACACGGCCCAAGGTGCTGCCAGATGGCAGGTGGTGTATCTTATGACTCAGCTACACATACCCCAGCGCTTCTCATTAAACCAAGTGTGTGGTGTTTGTTGTTGATGATTCCCAGTGTGTTTTGGGAGAAATGATTTTCATCTCTGGTCAGGTGTTTGGCTGATCTGTGTGGTGACATTTCAGAATCTATCTACATAAGCACTGCTCGCGCACCAACTGATCAGCACAAAGAACCCGACACTGTGGCAAAGACAGAGGGTTAAAACAAACACAAAAAAGCCACATTGTATTTGTTAACTTTCATCTTAAACACGGTATCGGCTGAGAATTTCACAATCAGTGCATCCCTATAAGTACCCATCCATTAAGGTACAAAGCAGGGCGCGGTCACACAGAGGTTAAGCTGGGAAATGGATAGGTGAGGCGCATGCTCTACTGAATAGATAGTACGTGCCAGCAAGTCATGTGACCTCAGCGCAATGATCTAGTGTTTCATGTTTTGGGTGAGTGTTTACCAAGGTCACAACCACCGCCCCGCCTTCGAGGCAAATTAGATAACACTCGTGTGTCTGACGTACCCCTGCGAGCCAAGGTTACCATTTCAAACTAACAGCTAATCCAGTCCCCGACTTTATGATTGGCTGAGTGTTTGACCACAAGGTATTCAGAAAGGAGTTTCTAAACTGCTTTTTATTTCTTAAATTAGAACTGCTCGTTGCAATTTATCCATTCTTCCCCCCACTTTAATCCAAATTGAGACTGACCTATGAATATGTGAAGAATCCACTATTACTCACAGAAAAAGCAGGAAATCCTTCTGCTAAGACCACGCAGATTAAACTCTTAATGAAATTACTACCCCCCCCCCCCCCCCCAAAAAAAAAACCATTATTTTTTTTACTTTTAAAAAAAAAATTTGGGGGGGGGTT
>VURO01049915.1:52191-63000 GCA_015108175.1 Pelvicachromis taeniatus | reverse complement strand
CCCCCCCCCCCACCCTCCCCCACCCCCCCCCCCCACTCACCCCCCCCCCCCCCCCCCCCCCCCCCCCCCCCCCCACACCCCCCCCCCCCCCTTTTTAGGGCCAGCTGGAGACCTCTAACCCCTGAGGCTTCCCAGCACCAGGGACTGGTCACTCTCAAACATATTGAAGCTGATCGTCTCCCATAGGTGGTCACTCTGTCCTGAAGGAAGACAGGGGGGGACACAGCTGCTCTCTAGTTTCCACTCAGCTTCATTAGGCAGTGATAAAGCTTCATTTGCATATTTTAATCTTCACAAGAACCCTCTTTTTGTTAGAAGTAGGACAACTTTACCTGTAAGTCATTGGTTTTGTCAAGTTAGCACTCAAATCACTTTCCTTTGATTCTGTTCTAATATTACACACGGTGCATTGAGTCACCTCACCACCACCAACATGCAAACACAAAAGAATTTATCAGTGAGGCTGCGGGTCTACCTGCACCGCCTGTCGTCCCTGCTGTGCATCTGCCAGCAGCTGGATGGTGATGGCCCGGCAGTCCTGAACGGCGTCTTGCAGGTAAACGAAAGTGTGGCCGATGTGACGGCCCACGCTGCACTCTCTGCAGATAGGCACCGTGCAGGTTTCGCAGAAGAACAGAAACACCTGAGGAAACAGGAAGCACACACATTCAGTTTTCTAAATTTTTGGCTCAAAAGGGGACAAAGTCTGGGTGCCACAGCGGCTCCAGTCAAATATCCTTGTGCAAAATACAAGCCGCAAATTGCTCTCAGGGGCATCCATCAGAGTACGAATGTGTGTGAATGTTAGAGAGAAAGCACTTACATATAGTGCTTACATGAATAGGTGTGAATGTGTGAGTGAAGCATGTTGTATAAAGCGCTTTGAATACTCAGAGTAGAAGCGTGCTATACAAGAACTGGTCCATTTAACACAGGGCTTAATGCTACACACATGCCGACATGAAAAGCTTCTCCAAATAATACAATCGATTATTCTCTTTCAGATACTGTTAATATGGTCGTGTCTGACAAAGACAGCCCCACCCATCTGCTTCTCGAACTGTTGGTTTATGTGGGGCAACCAAACAGAAGAAAGCTGGCTTAAAAGGAGGGCGGAGTGGGGCGGGGCCTAAAACGGCTAGTTTCAGAGAGTAGATATAACGAGGGCGATGCACTGAGGGCCAGTGTAAGATAAACAAGGATTATTTTCAACTGAGATTCTGCTAGCGTAGCTTTGCATGAATCAAAGTATAAACAGTTACGCAGCATAGTAGCAACCGGTCTCCTTTAAAATCCCACACGTTGCCAAAATATGGCAACGCCACATAAAATGGTAAATGGACAGGTACTACTACCACCACCACCACCACCACTCACACATGCGTTCATTATTCAGCGCGGGACTAGTAGACTACCACCCGAGCCACTGCCCACCTACATGTGACTTTTATACTTTCGACTACAACAATCCATCCTCTTAATATCCAGCTGTAATAACGTAGTGAAAGGGAACCCTTCTTCACTTGTGACAGAGTGTCTATGTTTCCATCGTTTGTGGCTCGTGTCCACACCACTTTGATGTCACTGGACCACTGAGGATTTAAACTTTCAGTTCAATCCGATTACATTTCGGCTATTCAGCTGATGGAGGCACAATTTTGCATCATTCACTGAGTGTTATTTAAGCAGTGTAAAGAAAAAGACATCGGCAACGTTTATGACTAATTTAACGATTTAGATGCATGGTTGACTCCATCTATGCTGCATTTTGTTTTCTGCATTTTAAAACGCTACTAGCACGAGCAGCAGCACCCAAACGTTCAGGTGATATGAGTTTTCACGCCTGCTACTGATGGATGTTATTTCTGAGAAAGTGCCCAGACCCCTCACCTCGACTGTAATGTGGATGCAGCGTCAGCGCTTGAAAAGCTGTTGTGTTTTGCTGCTGTGAGTCAACAAAAGGTCGACGGTAAAATGAGACAAGCAGCATGAATAAATTAAACACCACAATAAGTGTCAGTCCCTTTCTCCCACACACACGCACACACACCTAATTAAAGAGAAGAGGACTTGAATGATAAAGAAGTTATCCATATGCATGTCCTAGCAGGGAGGCTCAAACAGAGCTCAAAACCCCTGAGAGCACTTCTCTTCTTAAACATGGCGGCCAAGAGGCCCCTGAAACTCAATCAATACTCAATCTGGAAAGAAGTCTTGGGCTTGCTGATTTTAACACATATGCTGTTAATACGCTCCCATGTTTATCGAGATGCACCGTATACAGCAGATGAGGTAAAGGCTGCACTGATCATCGTGGACAAAAATGTCCCTCAGGACAGAAATGGAAGATGTCATTTAACCTTTGCTGCTAAACACTGGGCTTTACTTTAAACCCCCCTGCCTGAATACCGATCGCTTGTAATGGAGGGCTAATTAAATATGCACAGGGCGTCATATCCCAAAGAGACACCAGATCAGTGGCACCCAATAGCAGGAGACCTGAGTGGATTGGGAGGGGCCTGCAATCAATCCATCAATATTGGCTGTTCCCCTGGGGAGCAGCATAATCTAATAGGACGCACACCTCCCCCCCTTTATCCGACTTCCTCCTCTTTCTGCCTCTGGCTGTTGGATCCTTTTCTTCTGGTGCTTTTCTTACAGTCTCTCCTTCTGTTAACCTCACTCCCTCACTTCGATCTCGGCACCACTTTGTCACTCAGTGCCTTCCTCTTACCAGCCTTCCTGTCCCATCCCTCCCCCGATGACTTCTCGCAAATTCCAGGAGCACAGGACACACAAAAGCAAGGAATGCAGCTGGTTTGGAGAGGAGGGGGTGAGGAGGACGAGGAAGGTGATGTGGGGTGGGGTTGAGCGATTGACGAATAGCTGCAAATCAGCAGTACAAGGACCAAAAGCAGCTCCTCCAAGTGACTACAGCATGACCAGTTATTTCATGAAATCCATCATGTTTAAGGGGGTGACAAAATTATTTTAGATCAAGACTCTTCTTATAGTCATTTAGGGTGACAAATGGAGGGGGGAATCAATTCCACTGAACACCACCACCATCATCACTAAAGTTTAATATGGATCATTCAGATGCCAACACCTCACAGATGTGTTATTTCAGGTTGCCATGTGTGCAGGTAGTAACATGGCCAACGGGGAAAACAATGGGAGCCCTCTGTCACAGTAACAGATCTTAGCTGCAAGGCCCTTCACACATTTTTAATCCTATCTGCTCCACATGTGTCGTCAATGGTCCTTGAGGTGAATCATACTCCCTCATGCACACAGTGTTGGAGATTACATAACACACCGGGCCTCGAGGAGCAAGAATCAATATTATTGACACGCACCGAATACAGTCTCTTTAAGGCAGTGCCCTGCTCCCTCTCAGCCTGCCTCTGTCTTTAGTACCTCTTTCACACTGAGGCAGGTCCTTTCTAGGAGATCGGTTGAAGTGATTTTGAAGTTTTCAACTTTATAAGGACTGTGTTTTTATCAGAAATAGGAGAATCATGCCTGAGAGTTGTGGCTTTAAGTTAAAAGCACAGGCTGTACATGAAAGATGGACATTGCCACCCAGGTTTCTAGACTTTGCATTTCATTAAATGCTAATATCTGATGAAACGGTGATGTGTCAAGTTAAATGCAAAGGATGGGTGTATTACACAATCACTGATTTTTATATTTAAAGGGGAAAAATGTCAAAAACTCTTTTTACTGCTCGTCTTCCCCCTGCTCTCGCATTTTTCCTGTCCTCTCTCTAATATTGTATATTAACAGTTCTAAATTCTTCCTCTCGAGCTGTTATGACAGAAGAAACCAGTTTTTGTAACAGACTATGAACTTGTTTTTAAAAAGGGTTTAGCCAAGAAGTTTGCTTCCACGTTTATCTCATTGTCATGTCCGTGACGATGGAGGGGAACAACACAAGAAATTCATGAATATTTCCAGATGCAGTCCAGGGGTTTTTGGACAGTGAGAAAATCTGTAATTGTGTCTCTGTACCACCACAACTTTGCATTAACTGTTTAGGAATTATGGTCATTTTTAAGTACACAGATCCCCATTTTTGGAGACTCAAAAGTAACTGGACAACAGTAATGGACAATTACATAGATTAAAAATTCTGAGATGATTCCAGGTGTTGGACTTTTATTTGACAGCTTCTGACTAGAACTTCAATTTAATTGTCAAATCAAAACCAGTCGCCTCGAGGCGCTGTAAGGTCAAGGTCCTAAAATAATACAGAGAAAACTCCAACAAGCAGACTTCCCCCTATGATCAAGAACTTGGCAACAGTGGGAAGGAAAAACATGCTTTTAACAGGAAGAAGCCTCTGCTAGAGCCAGGCTCAGAGAGAGGATGGAAAACCAAAATAAAGCTATCAAAGAGACAGCAATGCTTTAACAGTTTGCAGACCTTGAAGGACCCAACTGTAACATCCACTTTTCAAACTGAACATGTGCACTGGTGTTGATTTTAAGGTATCCGGGCAGAACTGACTCTGCATTAATATTATAGCCCGTGTCAGTGGAATTAAATGGTCCATGTTTTCCTGTCAAAGACAGGAAAAGAAAAAAAGGAAAGAAAAAAAAAAACCCTGCTGACAGACACTGAGACAATTATACAATATTTTGGATATGTTGGATGTCACATCAGGCAGTGACATGTGCTTGCCATGAAGAAATGCGAACAACAAGTTGTGTGAAATGTGGGTCGTGCCATCAAAGTTGTAAATTCCACAGAGAACTGCCTGGAGGCGAGGCCTCGAGGCAGAACGGACCCACAAACATTATTTATTACACACTCATGTGTGACACAAGCAAAAGCTTCAGGCAGAGGCACATTCTGCTCATCTACATGCAAAAGACACAGTGGGTCCAGATCCAATCAGGTCCACGCTGCTGGATCTTTGCACACTTTTAATGCTTTAATGTTATTTTACTGAGTGCTGGGCAGCTCCCACACTAACATCATATTATTATTAGCTATAACTGCAAGCTAGTGTCTTCATAATAAAAGAGCTAATGTGGCTATTGGGTAATTCCTAATAGTTAAACGACTAACATCAACACACATTAACATTAGTCGTTTAATATTTAAATGGCTAAACTCATTTTAATGTTTTTCCCCCGTTCTTTTATCATTTATGACAACCTATGTTTACCACTTTAATGTTGTTGAAACAGGAGCTTTACTGACTCCAGAAATTCGTACTAAAATCGTTGTTTGGTGTTGTGAACTTCAGCTATTTTAGCTGTTAGTGAGGCTGTATGAAGTGTAGGCATCCAAATGTTAAAATGATAAAACTGAAGACAAAGGAGAGGCTGGAGAGGAAGAACGAGAAACTCAATCACAAAAAATTCAATAAATCACAGAGCAATTTCAGCATTGATCCTTGAAACCTCAAAATGAGGAACTGATAAATACATTCACGGGTTAAGGTGCATTTTCACCCTAATCTGACGTCGTGTTGCATTTTTGTTTTTTTAAATAAATACTAATAGAATCACACCGCAGCACCGTCACAAAGCAGAAAGGTTAACTCTTGAGGGAAATAACAGTTATGCACAATGGCTGCGAGTTGCCCATCTTTGTATGCACACAGCAGCAGGGTCAATCCTGTTTCCCCTTTCCCACCATGCAATGCACTGGGAATGGGTGGGGGGCACAAACTTCAATAGCCCGTTTAAAAAAAGAAAAAAGAAAAAAAATCACTGCATGCATGCAGCACTCGCTGCCTGCGTGCACAGCCGAGTGGGGGGAAGGGACGGGGGCCATGTAATGTCACGCTGCGGTGCCACAGAAACAGGGCTGCTTGAGAAACTGAAAACAAGTTGTCTTTAAAAACAACAAAAAAACGTTTTCACCCATGCACTGCAGAAGTGAACTTCTAACGCTGCTGTGGTACCAAACAATAAATAGACTTTAACCGGCTGGATTACTCCTACAAAGCCTCGTTGTGTGAATAAAGCAGGTAACCATCACATCATCTGACCGGCCCGCAGCACACTTTATCCACAAACACTTTACCCAGCCAAAACCAAACTGGGTTATTCCTGCTGCCAAGATTGCTGGGAAGAGACACGTGGACATCTGTAAACTTACAGCTTAATTCAGCTTGTCACCAGTTATGAAATTCTCACAACCTTTAAACTACATTTAGATTTGGAAATGAAAATTTCATGAATTTATAAAAAGACCAAGCAATTTTCAGACCTGGCAACCATATTTCTATCAGCCCCTGCAAAGCATTTGTAGGTATTTGTCTACAAAGGGTGAAGGTCTATGTAGACGTGCTTGTGTGCACTAACTGAACCATTTTCATGGTTTTTAAACACTTTGTATGCAGATCCTCTGTTTCCTCCAAAGCGGACTTGGCCAACAACAGCAGCATAAGCAGAAGATGGTTGTCTTCAGTGTTGTTGACAGTAAGCAGCTCCAGCATCTCACAGCCCTGCTAGCAACTGCATAAATCACTCACTTTCCACATGTCTGCATGTGCAGCCTCCTCTAATTTGTACAAACACTATCATTTTAAACTCAACTGAAGTAACCTGAAGCAATTTTAAGAAGATTATACTTTAATTTCATAATTCTAAAACACAGCTATGATCAAAACATCTGGGATTTTATTTTTCCACCAGCGTGTAAGAGCTTGGGTCAACGAGATTTGCTCTGTGAGGAAACTCAAGAAAATTTATAACCCAGAATGAATCTTTTTAGGGAAAATGCCTTTTAAATTTGAATTAATTTAAAACATCTTTTAAATGGAAATGGTTCAAAAAGTGACGCACGAGTGCAACAGGACTGGCTTGAATCATTTAAATCGAGACCTTCTGTTAATCTGTGTCAGCGCCTCAGGTCTGTGTGCCCTTTTCTTTAACTGCCTGTCAACACAAAGACACAGGAAAGGTCAGAGTGAAAAGGAAAATTCCTGGAAGCTGATGTCACATGTCAGTGTGTTTCAATCAAATTTATGAAAGGCACTTTTATTCACCAGTGGACAAAATACAGCTTAAAGCGACCAACACTCACTTTTTGTAATTACTATACCCGGACAAGAAAACAACAAAACTTCAAACACTGCTTGAAGGCCAAGAATACATACAGTTAAAAAAAAAAAAAAAAAAAGCTAAATAAATACTGTTTTTATCATTTTAAGAAAGTTTGTCAGTTTTAGATCACAAGTTCAGAATTGCAGCACACCCCGTTGCAACACTTCAGGCAACAGAAGACATCAGGAGGCAAGGTTAAGCATGTGCACGAACGCACGCACGCACACAAACCTTCCTACTCTACAAAGACATGACTAAGTGGCCACAATGTGAAAGAAAGGCTGTCTTGGCTACAGCAGAGGTTCATTTTTCTTCAAACACAGGCTGTTACACCAGGCAGCTTTCATATATCAGTCATCCTTCAGTGAGCAAACTAACTTCAGCATGTGCTTGAGTTAAATTAGGAAACTAGAGGAAGATCAGCAGAGTTACTCCACTTATGAAAGCCTAACCAGCCAGCATCAGCACTAAGCCACTTTGGTATGTTCGGGCTGGATAATCTGAGGAATAACTGATCCCAACATTCCCAGCAATCCTTAGAAAGCCATCTGGCAGACAAAGGTCCTTCTATGCAAATCACAAACACCTACTCTTATCTTTTGAGAAAACACCCTGCATATCTTGTCGACAAAGTTTCTCCCTCCCCTCTCTGCTCCCTCTGTCGTGCTCTCTCTCTCCTGTTTCCATCCTCCACACCCCGCCCCCGCCCCCACAGGCCGCTGCTCCGCCCTCTTGTGGCAACCCCTTTGGCTCGCTGCCACGAACACAACATGCACACTCCTGCCGATGTTTTGAAACTCTGCCAGATACGACACGGGGAGGGCGGTGGCTGTAATCCAACGATCTGATTGGACAGCCCCGCTGAAGGAAAACAAACCCACAGTCAGCTGGATTCTTTTACACAGACAGCATATGAGTGATTGTGGTGCGCTTACTGGAGCAGTGAAGCTTAAAAAACAAACAAACAAACAAATAAACTGAAGTAATGACACAGAGAGAAGGGGCAGATCAAAGGAATAATCACAACTATAGGAAGGTGAAACACGAGCCGGCAGAAAAGAGGAATGAAGTGAAGAGGATGTAATGTGCAGCAGCGTTCTGCCTAATAAACAACCCACATGCTCCATGTGATTGCGTGGCGCCAACCCCTCTACACCTGTCCTTTTCACATTCATGTTCAGGGTCAGCCTGCCATCATAGCTGTTATTCAGCATTTACTTTCTCTACTTTTGTAGCCAGTTCTCTGCACATTACTTATGCTCTGATGCTGCCGTCTTTCTTTGCAGTCACTCTTCTTTGGTCTCGAATCCACCATCTGATTGGTCACACATCACAACATCAGACCAGAGGACAGAGATTCACTGTGAGTTTACCAAGCTAGTGGACCTGTCTGTAAAGTAAGGCCGCAAATACTGTCACAATCTTCACTGCTGAAGTTACACCACCACAATCATACGAGCCCATTCTGTGAGTGCAGGTAAGCAGTATTTCACAGTTACTCTGAAAGTACCTGAAAGATGGGAGCTTTTTTTCTAAACACTAAGGCCATCGTTTAACAGGCTGTCTGAAATGGCAGTAAGACCTGAAGAATGAGCTGCATCAAAAACTGGCACATGTTCCTCGAGCACAGACACCCATCATGCAAAAACTGAAGAAGCCCTAGCCATCACCACAAAGCAGGTAATTAGCTACTGTTATGTAAAAAAGGCTACGATAATGATATAGACTAGCCCAAAACTACCAATATTATGAAGGTGTGGAAGTGCAAGAACAGTGCAAGATTAAAACTCTACAGCTTCCCTGCTACACACATTTTTAATATGCAACATTCGAATGACTAAAAGCACAACAAACAACACGTAAAGAGTGATTCAAATCCAGTTGGTGCAGTATAAAGACTATTTCTTCATGTTAGCATCGCTTCTGTTTTGGATGCATATAGAAGGAGGACACTTAACATCTTTATGATTAATAAACTTCACTGTTGGATGATGAAACCTTTATCGCCGGAGTGTGAGCCAAAGTCAGTAGCAAATGTGACTGGTTTGCTTTTTGTGTTGCACAACTCAGCGTTAGC
The DNA here is from genome assembly GCA_015108175.1 of Pelvicachromis taeniatus. Lineage (NCBI taxonomy): Eukaryota > Metazoa > Chordata > Actinopteri > Cichliformes > Cichlidae > Pelvicachromis > Pelvicachromis taeniatus. The sequence continues at coordinate 53,856 of VURO01049915.1, read as the reverse complement.
ACACAGCGTTTCAATGTCAATGCATTAGAACAACGTTACTTGCAAAAATGAGCAAAGTCTTTCAGACAAAGTAGCTGATCGAAAGCACTGGCAAAAAGAAAAAAAAGAAAAAGAAAAACACATCCAAAAGTAACAGAGCATGCAAACTACCGCAACTGCATCAAACACCTGCTTGAAGTTTAAAGACTAAATAAAATGAGGTGGACAAATTATGACTGGAAGCTGTGCAGCGTTACCCAAATAAAGTCAAATGTGTTAACAACACAATCCCACCGAGTGAGGTCAAATAATGGCCAATTAAAACCCCATTTGGACACAGCCAAGGAGGAGGAAGTGGCAGGGTCCAGCTTTTGAATGGGTTTTAAATCCAGTTGTCAGAGAGAATGTGATAAATGCCTTCCTTTCTATCCATTAAATTTATATGGCCCAAAGTCCTCAAATGGACTTCAAAGTCAAGGGACACACATACACACACTTCCCTTTAGCCTACATGAAACACAGTCACAACACACAGGAAGCAAGGAATACTTCCTAATTACTAGGCACATGTTGCACATTAAAACTCTGGAAGTCCAACTTCATATAATCCAACTCTAGTTGCTGTGTGGAAACACACACACACACACACACACAGAAACACTAAAATCCTCTTCAGAGGATAACTACCTACAGATGGGAGATGCTCTTGGATGAAAATGTTGCTGCCACACTCGCACAGATACTTCGAGGAGCGATGAAAAGTAATCACTCGCCCCTCAACATAACAGCTGCTACATCACACAGAGGAGACTTTCTGCATCTATAATGTTCATTGTCTCTCACACAGGACAGAGTGCTGATGAGAAAGGCAGGAGTCGACAGAGGAAATACCCGGGGTGTGTGTGAGAGAGTGTGAGAGAGAGGGGGGAGAAAGAGAACCCAGGAGGTATAAACTCAAGTTACAGGAATTCCTCTGGCCTTGTATCAGCGTCAGTGTTGGGTTAGGTTTCCTTACAAACATTCTGTGCGAGCGAGCTCCGGGAGCGGGGGGAGTAACGCTCAGGACCACAGAGCCGAGCACGCATGTGTTTTAAGTGATCACTTTCCTCTGCAGAACGTGACAATGGTCCAGTAAAGTTCAACAAATAAGACGATACAGTACAACTGACCAAACTTGGTCCCTGAGAAGATACGAGATGGCATCAAAGCGATTAGTTCAACTTCACCTCATCCTTATACCACCGCACAATTTAGGCACTCAGCAGCTACTTTGTGCCTGCTCTCAGGATGCTCCACCAACCCCCGAGACTATTTGGGCGTGTGCTGCTGAAAAACGTGTACACCCACCCACGTAGCTATGGCGACAACAATTTAATTTGAAGCACAGAGTGACACTCTGTGGGATTATCATACCATTATCCCTCTCTCAGACCGGACTCCATATGTATTTGGGTATTGGAGGGTGACAACACAGCAAGCAGAGGGCACTCCTTCGATGTAATCCAATTTTCCATTTCTACCACACACACACACACACACACACACACACACACACACACACACACACACAGCATGGGACACTCTCTTTGCAGTGTAAGCAAAGCCTAAGCCACAAAAAAAAAAAAAATAAAAATATATATTTTTTTATATTTTTATATAAAAAAAAAAAAAAAAACACTATCAACT
>VURO01049915.1:1063-49127 GCA_015108175.1 Pelvicachromis taeniatus | reverse complement strand
TTTTTTTTTTTATTTAATTTTTTTTTTTTGGGGGAAAAAAAAAAACACCCCCCCCCCCCCCCCCCCACTACTTCAATGATGTTCACTTGTATCCACTGAGGCACAGGCACACATGACTTTCCTAACATCTGCTTCGAGCAGAGAGGTTTAAGGCTGTTTGTTCTCTTTCTTACCCTTCACAAGCCTCAGCCTTGTGGGTGCTTTAAGGCTGAGCACTTAACACACCCTGAGGAGTTTTTGAGCACTAATGACAGGCTTTCCCCTTAGGTATCTTGGGAGGGGGGTGCTCAGGCACTGCATGTATAGGGTGAGTATTTTCAGGCTGTTTTTTCAATCTTCTGTGACAGCCACCATTTCTCCCTGCATATCATGGATTTGTTTCATGTGAGGCACTAACACACAGCACAGGAGTCTTCATCACCTCTGGCAAATTAAACTGGACTAACAAAACACTATACTCCAGGAATGCTCCAAAGGCACTAACAGCACAAATACGGCCGATACGTGCAGGTCACTGGCTCAGTGAGAACTAGGAAAAGTGACATGCCTATAACATTAAGCCTTAGCAAATTCTAAATAACACCCCTTCTACATTTGTTATTAAGGGTTAATCTACCCATAGAGACCAAAAATGTGTTTTAAGCCAGACTGTAAACAGGTTTATATTTGCTCTAAAGTCAGGCATTTTAACATGAAACTCTATGAAGACAGACTCATTTTTGGAGCCAGCCTCAAGTGGCCATCCAAGGAACTGCAGGGTTTTTGGGCAGCTTCTGAGGTTGCCACTTGAAAACCAATAGCTAGCTCAACAAGGTGCAAACTGAATTTTTTTTTTTCCATGTGTGAAGTGATGGCAGATTTGTGTGCGTTTTGCTCATAAAGGGCTCATTTTGGAAACAATAGTCCCCCAAGCATTTCTGTCCTCATACAAATTCACAATTATTGGCACACCAATACTGGCCTTATAGACCGATATTCACAAATAACCTTTACAGACGTCACTGGTCGATATTAATCTTGCATCACATCAATCCTGTATCAGTCAAAACTTGTCTCATGGCAAGTTCAAACCATAAAACAAGTCAGTTACTTTTGTTATTTAAAAAAAATCAGCAATAAATGACGACAAAAGCAAAAATAAAAAGACTAGTTAAAAAGAAAAAAAAAAGTCATCACCTTTGACTGAATAGTCATTTTTAAAACAATCCGCTTTGGTTTAGAACAAAGAAAAACAGCCGTCTGGTCATGAAGCGGCACATTTTCATAATGTCAGACCCTTTCTTTACTTCCCAGCGTCGCATTCTCAGGGCGCACAGCGAGCCTTTAAGTCATTGCAAGGTTCTGTTAACAATGAATGGCATCCTGCGGCGTCTGCAGCGTTTAACTGCTGGGACAAGGCTACACATGCTGCTGCAACTTAAAAGATTGATGTGCAACCCACGTCTGTTACTGGTTATGTGAAAAAGTTAACTCTGCTTTAACATTTGCAGTCGATTAAACCGTTTGATTAAGCGACTTACTAGAATGCAGGTAAATGTACCGCGTGAGATTTTGCACCGCTCCGCATCTGCTGACCCCTCTCGAGCAACCGCTTTGCTGACCTGTTCGGGCAAAACTGTGTTTTGTTTCTGGAAAGTGCACGAGAACTATTTGGAAGCAACTCAACAGAAACCAGAAGTGGGTCAAAAATGACATTCCAAGACCTCCTGCTGCAGCTATTTGTTATTCTTCCTGACCATATGACTCTACCAAGAAAAAGCTGTTTTCCTGTTTGACGGGCCTTTGTAGTTCTGCCCAGATCACACAGCGCACAAGGAGAGAATTCCAACTTGTCTTTCCCATTACCAGAGCAAAGGTAGATCTCCACAGCATGTCCAATGCCAAGAACTTCTAACAGTCAGAGAAACATGTGTGCACTTACTACAGGGGCCTCTGTCTGCCCTGAATGGATGGTGTGGTACAGATTAACCAGACTCACACTGAGTGTGTCTGTGTGTGCACACAGAGTCTATTTGTGTGTGTGTGTGTGTGTAAATCCAGCTTAACACACGTGCCTGTTCATCTCCAGGGAACTAGGTAAAGAGCCACTCAGCTCCCTTTGAACCCAAGGCCATATGGCCCCCCAGTATGACTCCATACTACATACATAGATAATGCTATTACACTAATAAGAGTATATGTGAAGGTGTGCACGAGACTAAAATCTAGCACAGACGTATCGAGAACTTACTGGTACTATGAATGAGTGTTTGTCCTGCTCAGTGCCGGACTTACCTCGCTGTCGTGGTGCTGGCAGTAACTCATGCGATCCTGGAACAGGGACAGCAGCGCGAAGTTGTTCTGCAGGGACTGGGCGAGGGACACGGACATCCCCGGCTGGCCGGCGTTGCTGTTGGCATTGACCCTGCTCAGGTGGAGGTTCTCTCCCAGGCGCTCGATGAAGTGGTCTTTGGTGAGTCGTACCCGCTGGTGTGCTCGCACGCAGTTGTCACACAGGTACTCCTGGCAGTCGAGGCAGTGGGATGTGGCCAGGTTCTCCTCATCGCAGGAGCTGCACTGAGGCTCTCCCAGGTGGTGCGAGTGCAACAGGCTTCCACGCGATGGATGATTGAAGCCAGAGGAGCCTCCACCCAGACCTCCCCGGGAGTGGTGGTGGAGGTGATGGTGGCCATTCTTATTCTGGATCTGCTCCTCTGAGCTCACCACCACGTCCAGCAGGTTGCTGAAGAGGAAATTGGAGGAAGGCAGGGAGTCCACTCCGGCCTCTGAGATGGACACCTTTTGGTCGCAGGTGGGGCACCGCAGCTTCAGCGGGTCCCCGGGACTGCGCTGTCCCTCCAGACACTGCCTGCAGAAGGCGTGCAGGCAGGGCAAGACGTGGAGCCTCTTGGTGGTCTGGCTGGAGGAGGACGAGGTGTGAGATGAAGAGGATGAGGTAGAAGAGCTGGAGGAAATGGGAGCAGAAGAGCCGCACAGCTCCTTGCAGAGCGGGCACGTCTGCAGGTCCGAGTCAGGAAACGAAGCCATCTGCAGCGTCACCAAAACCAGGCTCAGTTTACAACATGCGCGGCGACGAGGCTGAGGTATTCATTTGGGTACACATCAGCCCGTTTGGGGTGTGTAGAAGACAATTATCTCTCCACGTTGATGTGGTGTTTGAGGTAGATTCAACGATTTCAAAAAAATTAAAACTGAAAAAAGATTTGCCACAAAAAAACAAACAAACAAGGAGGTAATCACTTATTCAAAAAGTTATTCAAAACAGTTGTGAGATCAGAGGAAAAAATCTGAATACTTAAATCAGTTGTGTAAGGCGTTTTTTTTCTCTCTCTAGCCGAACCGACGGTCCTCCTTTTAAATACAGCATTCAGGGGTGCAACAGACGACGTTGGCGCTTCTGTGGAGAAAAATAGTGCGATGCTGTTCGGTTTAGCTCATAAAATAAACCCGAAAATGGAAAGATACTGGGTCGGCTGGGGGGCTCGGTCTCTCCTCCCCCACCAGCTCGGCAACATGACTACAGGACTGAGAGCTACAAAGCAGCACCCAGGCGAAAAGCGACCTCAGATTTTTTTTCTTTTACTTCTCTCTCTAAGCCTCCAAAATCAGACCGGTGTGGCTGACCGTCGGGATCCGTTCAGGCGGCCAACGGTCGGATGGTTGTCGCAGCGCTAGCCTTGGACCGCGAGAGCGTAAATTATTCATCAAAGCAAGAGTATCATAGTGTGCCTCTGGTCACCGAGGGTTCACCAACAACCACAGCGAGCCTCCAACAAAGCCAAACCACAAGACAGCGCGTCTATACCCAGTGTGGGAGAATTCACCGGCCCACCTTGTGAGGAGGTCGCTTCCAGCTCACCTTCCCCGTCTGCTGGTTTCTCCCTCCGGGCTCTCTGCGTGGAGGAATGCGCAGGGTTTTTTCCCCGGCTCGGTGTATGGGGGTGGGTGTGGGAACGGTGCCTTACAACCAGGTGAAACTCGGTTCAGCGACAGTTTGGACCTTTAATGTTCTGCTGCTTTTTTTATTCTCGGGTGAATAAAAAAAAAAAATCTAATTAAAAACAAGCTGTGCGCTCTTATACGCCTGTGCTGCTGAGCTTGCAGCTCCTCGAGCTGCTCATATCGGACTGACGAGGAAAAATGGAGCCAGCTACTTCCGCCCTAGGGGAGGAGAGAAGGGTGTGCACGCTCCCGATAGCCGGGGGTGTGTGGTCACGTACGCGTGAGTGCGAAGGGAAGTCAAAAGGATTTACTGTCAAGACTTTTGTTGCTGTTTGTAATTTAGACTAGCTGAAATTTAGAATTTAGACTGGCTGCTTCAAAATCTCTATTTTACTCACTAAACTCGTTTGGTGTTCTTGTACATGCCTGGAAGTGGGACGCTGCACATTTTGGTAGTAATCTGTTACCAAGTAAATGCACGGTCAGTATTCCCGATACTTTTAATTTACAAGGCATCTTATGTGGGGAAAATGAAATAAAGTCTGAACATATTTTAAATCACTGTGATTTGTAAGCTCAACAATAATTAGTTAGCTCTCGCCCCAAGACAGCTGGGCCAGGCTCCAGCGCCCCTGAAAAGGATAAGCGAAAGTGAATGGATGGCTGCATGGATGGAATAATTAGTTAATGCAACAAAACAAACTCAACTTTTCATTTATTTTTACACCTTTTTTTGTGTCTGTCTCTAAAGCACTTTGGGTTAGCTTCTCTTGTCTGTGTTTATAGGCTATATATATATATATATATATATAGACTTTATATATATAGACTTTATATATATAGACTTTATATATATAAAGCATATATATATATATAAACATATATATATATATATATATATATAAGCATATATATAAGCATATATATATATATAAGCATATATATATATATATAGACGTCACAGTCAACATTTTTTATAGTGCATGTTTAAAGCTTTTTTTTTTTTTTCACTACATACTGAACTTGGGAGGATAGAATCAAAGCATTAATCACATCCCACGAGTGTCAAAGCGACACCAATACCTACCTCTACACATGTGTGCATGTTTTTTTGGGTTTTGTTTTTTAAGTCTCATCCATTTGATCAAACAAAGAATTTTCTGTTTTCTCTAAAATAACAGATGCTCTGCTTACCTAATAGCACAAGGATCACCAACACAGGGATGTGGCTAAAGTGGGCTCCTAAATGTGGCATCCACCCTCAGTTTTGATCAAAGTGAGAGAACATTGCTCTCAACTGTCCACAAACACCATGTGTTACACCGTTCCTCGAATAAGCTACTGCAGGCGCAGCGGATGATCCCTGATAGCGCTGGCTGCAGAATCGGTGTATTCTTTAAAGCTGAAGGAGAATTCCCTGTTTGTCAGATGACACTGGCCAAAGTGCAAAGGGTTATTGTGAGAGACTGAAGAAGGCGCTCATTAAGACCACTGTTCTGCTCTGAGTGAAAATGAGTCAGACAAACGGCCCTCTGTTAGGGTGCTAGCCTCGAATGACACATGCACAGGCGCCCCGTTTTCCTGCTCGCGTATCATCTGACTCAATGATCTCTTGACAGTGTTCACATAAAGTTCCATCTCTACAGATATTCATAGTCCACAGACACGTGGGGGCCTATTTTCGCTCTCTCATCGTTGAAGACATGTTTAGCCGCCGGTGAGGTGGTCCCTTCATTACTTGAGCATCTCTCGAAACGAAGCTCTAGAAAGGCATTGAAGCTTGTGGGTTGAAAAGTGATTTCACCATCACATACTGACATATTAAGAAACTGAGGGGTCAGTAAAGGGACCGGTAAAGCCTGTATTGTACTCCACTTGCCCTTATAAATGACATAAATGGCATAATTTGTCTCATGGCTAACTCCACCTTAGCAAAATATTTTCCCCTGGTGGGTATGCAGCTCTGCCACACGTTCACAGTGCTGTTTAATTACTGCAGAGTAAACCCACCACAGTTCACTGATCACTGTAACTCGGTGGACCAACACATCGAGTTCACCAGGGAGGATATGAAAAATAACAGGTTAGCCTTCTTAGACTGTGAGATTTCCATTAGTAATGGGGGACATTTAAAAGTAGTGTACTGTAAACTTCGCATACAGATCAGTATTTAAGCTTTGACTGTCATCATCCACAAACTGGGTGTCATCAGGATGCTATAGCGCAGAGCGAAGATGGCCCTGAGTAAATGTGGTTATCCCAGCTGGACATTTGTCAAAGCTGGGAAGGATTGCTCCAGGCGGTGCAGGAGAGGAGGACAGTTGCTGCCTGAGCAAAAACCTTTAGTGATCCTTTATGTGTCAGGAGTATGGGAACAGCTGAGACACATTTTGTCCTCCACCATGTCTCTGTGGCTTCCAAACCCGTATCAGCAAATGTGTTTATTTCCTGGCCTGCTCATGTCAAAGTCCGCCATCTAGTGGTCGAATAGCGGAAGCACCACACAAGGGATAGAGCGGGGCTTTTACTACAAGCCAAAGTCTTATATACAGTCATTAATCTGTATATAAGAAGTATATAAGAAGGCTGCCCGGAAGAATTTAGAATAAAGTTTCTCTGGAACAGAAATTATAAGTAATGTTGTGTATTGTAAAGTGGCCAGAATCTGTAAAGGCCAAGAGTAATGCTTTCTTTATGAAAATCACTTTTTAGAGAAATGTCCCTTATGTCCATTTGGAGGAGGGAAAAAAAAAGAAGAAGTCCCCTACTTTTTTTTTTTCTTTCTTTTTAAGTAGAACTTATTTTATTTAGATATATAAAAGCTTCATACAAAGAAAATGTAAATCACAGCTCCTTAACTGGCAACAATTGAGACTTTGACATTTATATAACAACATAATACCGTCAAAGACTAAATGCCACTATAAATATTTACACTGAGATTTTATTTACAGTGAAGTAAACGCAATCGTGCAACAACAACACGCTGGATTCTGTTCCTAAATAGACTTTTTGGTTTCAAAGAGTCAATCTCACAAGCAGAGTGACAAATCACCTAAAAGAACTCAGAAAACAACCTTTGAACATATTTTAAAACAAGTCTGAACCAAAAAGAAGAAGAAAAAAAAGTTGTTTTTGGTCTTTGCTTGTGTTTTCTGCTCCTCAGTTCAAGTCATAACCAAAACGTGACCAAGAAATATGCGATCTCTCATATTCCTGATTTCATTGGTTGTCTTCCTGAGAGTCAGCGGATGTTTTGTACAAGCTGTTTCTAAAGGAAAGAGATGTAGTTGTTCTGTAGACAGCAGAGAAAGATATAGCTGGCGGTTTTAGTGTGTCCACACCTCGTGGGCCCACAGATGATTGTGGCGGAGCCAGCGGCGGGCGGAGGAAACGTCCAGCACGAACACTTGTTCTTGTTCCGAGTTCACCGCTGTGTAATGGACTGTTAGTTTGGGCTGAGGGATACAAGCTGCAGAGAGGAGGCGGCTGCCGGCAGAGAGGTACTCACTCTCACAGCTTTGAGCCCTGAAGAGGAGAAAGCGAGAGCATCACGTATCGCTGTGGTCCAATCTTTACACACACACTCATCATGGACAATCGTTTTGTATAATACTGAGCATTCAATCACTGAATGCAAAGAGTACGATGATGATCGCATATCAAAGTTAAGTGACATCAATCCAGCAATCACCCCCCATCAAACCTTTTACCTTTTAAGAGTGATGGTGAGAGAAGTAGCGGGCTCTGACAGGTGGTGAATGACTGTTGCATTGACAGTCATGAACATCTCGAAGGCGAGAGCCAGCTCCACCTCCCCCAGTCGACAGGTTACGATCAGTGCCATGAAACCAGGGGGAGCTGAAACTCCAGGGTAGTAGCCCACACTCAGAGAATCTAACGAACACAGTGAGCACACCTCAGAGTCTAATCTAATCCGAATCTTTGACCACCTTGTAAACCTTCGCGGAGGCTGATCAGACTCAACATCTGGTGCCGTAAATAGAACCTGCAGCTGTTTCCTGCCTTCGACAACACACAACACATCACGCAGTGATGCAAGCGTAGCAGTAAAAGCCAGAGTGTGATACTTACGTCTGAAGATTTCCCGAGCCCGGAGCCAGAGGTTTTGCTTGCCCAGTTTGTGTAAAAGTATCTGAAGCACTGTGTGGTCAACAGCCAGCGTTTTAGAGAGCATAAAGTCCACCGTGTCTGAAGCCACAGGAAGTATCTGCCTGTCCACACACACTTGAAGGTGAGAGTTAAACAAAGGGTTGTACCTGGAGATATCCATCAGGTCTGGGGGGAAAAAAAAAGAAAAACCTCGTTACTGACTACATTTTTCTCACAGCTGAGCAACAATTAGCGCTAGCTTGCAAACGCTGTACACCGCTCACAATTAAACCAGCACTTTTTAAATCAGAGTGTAGAAAGTCAGTTATAAGTCAGTTAAACTGGTGGGATATTGATCTTGCCAGTTTAGTAGGAGAGGGTTTTTTTTTTATCCGTTTCAGCTGCTTTGGTATTGATGAATTTAACAACAGTTGCACTACAGGGGCAACAATGACACGACCCCACACCCCCTCACAAACTCCTGAGCACCATTTCAAGTTGCTGCAGTGAAATTTCAGCAAAACTGACAAACCTGCTGCATCGTTCTTTGAACTATAATTTCAGCTCTCTGTAGGTTGATCATTTTTGCTCACCACTTGACTCTTTAACTCCAGGAAGATTACAAAGAACCTCCAGCGTGTCTCTGTGAGAGGTTTTTTCAGCCAGACGTATCAGCACGCGAGTCCTACTCTCCAGATCAGCAGGCTCACTCGGCCATGAGCACGAACTCAGGAACCACTTGTTTTCTGGATTAACACATGTATAAACAAAAGTAAAACAATTCACCAAATAACTGCAATATTTCCTACAAGACTATGAAAGCGAACATTTCTCAGGGCAGTGGGACAACTATCACTTTTAAGGTTTCCACATAAACTCTGAGGACATAAAACCAAATATGCTTTTACTGAACTTTAAGTTTGTGAGTGTTAAGAAAAGACATTAATGGAAACCTATTATTGAGTTTTGTGCAAAGTCTTGAGTCATTTCTTTACACTTTCCTTGCAAGAAAAAAGACATGTCTTTGTTAAACAACAGGCCCTGAGCAGCAGCTCTCAAGACTCTGAAGGTCATTCAAATCATTTTTTTTTTAGACATTGGCTGCTTTTCCCCCCCTCATCTTCAGTACCTGACCACTTTGTTGTTTGCAAAGCTACTTAACACGGACGTATAACTCATTCAAGCATAAAATGATTCATAATGACCCATACATATCAGACAACTTCTTACATTGATTCTTTAGGCACTTTATTTTTAGCAGCCCGTCACAAATGAAATAATTTTTTCCATTTTACGAGCTCAGAAAAAAAAGAAAACTTCAGTTCTGACCTGAAGAAGCCTCTTGAATCAAATGTATTGTCAAACTTAACAAAGTCCAGTCTCCTTTTTTCCAAGCTCTTAAGACTACCGTGACCTGAATAAGAACCTACACAGACATCATTTGTTCCCATTTCTTTATGCCAAAGATGATGCTGTTTAAACAGGCACAAAATAGTATTTTTGTGTCAACAAGGTGATTCCGAAACAGTTTGCATATCTCAGCATCCAGTGCACTGTGCCATTGAATACTTTGAGAAAATTGACAAATGGAAGACACAATAAGAAGTGGCAAGCCTATAAACTAAACAAAGCTATCTGCAGTAGATGAATGGTGTCTGAAAAATCACGTCCGGAAAAAAAATGCTGAAAAAACACAGCAGAGACCTGATACAGGACCTGAGAGGTCTGTAACATCGCTCATATATGCACTAATTTTTACTAATTAATGAATTCATTTTGAGGATATTATGTCAGCGTAATATCAAATCAAAATGCACCACTTCCAAAAACTACTCAAAGTGTGATTTTCATGCGGGATTTTTACCAGTTTAATGGCTCAAACTATGAAGAAGTTCTGTGCAGCACCAGAACTGCACATTTCCTTTGCTAATGCACCATAGATCACATATTTATTCAAGCTGTGAAACTCTGCGCTTATAAACCAGGAAAATAACACGCAGGTTAGATGACGACATTGGCTAAATGAACATCGATCAGATTCAAGAGTCGCTACCTCGGAGTGTGTTCAGAGCTCCCTCTACGCTGCCACTCAGGAGGAAGAGCTCTGCAGCCACAGTGATCAGGCAGCATCGTGACGCTCCGTCCTCGTTCCCGAACAGACCTTTCAGAGTTGAGTAGCCAACTTTTAAAACAGACAGCGTCTCTACCACCCTGCGACCCTGCATCAGTAAACATGACACAGACAAACGATGACAACTTAAATATGAAAATATGAAAAAGCTGCTCAGATGTGACGAGGAAAGAGTGATGCGAGCTGCACCTTACCTTGGCCCACTGATGTGTTTTGTGGTACCGTAACATCAGAGAGACTCCAATTCTGCCTACGAAATTCCTCACCATGATGTCCTCACTTTCATTCTGACACACTACAGAACATTTGAACAGCTATTTTTTGGGGGATGGGAATCTGGTAGGTGCTAGTACACAGAACCACAGCAGGGGAAGAAAACGGATGTTTAGCTCTAGTTAGAGCTTTTACCTGTCTCAGCAAATACAGAAAAGGGCAGTGACAGTTTGTCTTTGCCCTCAGACAGGAGCGCTACAGTAATGCGACCGCTGATGCGCTCCACTTGGCTCGGGTGCTGGCTGGACTGGCAGATCGCTCTAAAAACCTCACCCATCCACCTCCAGTCCTCTTGTTTCATACAAAGCTGACGCAGACAAAAATGTACACACATGAGGACCACACACTACCATCTTTACAGACAAAGCTGTCAAAAGACATGAAGCTCTAACCTCCATTTCCACAATGGAATGGGCCAGATTCAGGTACTCTGGAAACGGTGCACCATAGGATGCCCTTTTAGAGGGAAAAATAAGAGTTATGCAGATGATTTTACTGCTATTGAAAATAATTGTCAACTTTGTGGCTCACCCACTTGTTGTTGCCAGACACTGAAGGCGAGTTTGGATGAATCATTTGCTGGAAAAGAGGAGTGTTCCTTACACAGTCGAGGCAGTCCAAATTCAGCTCTAGTCCACTGTTGGCCATCTGTCAACAGACAGACAGTCTAAATTCTTCCAGAGGCACATAAAAGAAATGAGCTAAACTCGGAGCATAATGAAAGGTAAACAACAGATACCTTGAAAGTGAGCTGCATGAGTTCAGGCACAAAGCCCATCAGACCCTTTTCTCTCACGCAGTTAAAAAGGGCGAGGAGGAACTCGTGGCTGGGCTAAAAGGAAAACAAGAAAACAAGTTCAGCATCTAATCTAATCAGCGTTAATCAGTCGTTTAGTTGTCTCCATGGTTAATGTCAGGACTGCCACACTGACCACTATGTTGTGAGCCAGGCCGACATGGAGGACGGAGAAGACTTCGGACACCATGCCAGCTTTTAGCAGAGCCCAGAGGAGGGAGAACAGTATCGGCAAAGAGAAATGCACTCCTGGTAGGTTCTTCTGGTAATATCCTGTAAACACAGCTCCTGAGGAGAAGAGGAGTAGAGCCGGAGAGGAGAAAGGAGGCAGATGAATGACGCAGCAAAGATGGGCAATCGGTTTAGCATGCAACGGGCACACAGGCTGTATGAGAGAAAGAGAAGTGGGACGGAAAGGAAGGAAACTCACCTGCTTTCTGAAGGCAAATTGGATTTTTGATGAATCTTGTCACGATTTCAATACAGAACTAGCAGATGAGAAAGAAAGTGTGCAATTACAGCGATGTCACAGCAGAGGGTGATGCTGCCCCTGTTATCGCCAACAATTCAATTCGATTTTTAAATTCAAGATTAAAAACATAAAATTCACACAATTTTTTTTTTTTTTTAATTCTCTTTGGTGAAACCAAGAAAAATAAACAAATAAATAAAAATGACAGAGCGTACCTTTTCATCCCCCTCCACAGGTAGATGTTGGAAGCGACACATCTTGAACCCACAGGTCAGTGATTCACTGAAGTACAGTCTACAGTACTGAGCGTTTAGACAGCACAGTCCAGTTATAGCAATGCAATTCACCCACAGTGCAAAACATATTTATTCTAGAGAAGAACAAACTACATAAAACTGAATGAGGGTTAGAGTAACTTCATTCACATCTAAATATGGACTTCTGGGTCCAGGAAACAAAATGCCAGCAGCCAAAATGTGAACACTAAAGTATCAAAACCAACAAGTAACCTTATGGTGGCTACATCCATCTTTTTTACATACAGTATATATTTTCCTCAGCTATCTGTATAACAGAACTTCCATGTGGAACAGGGAGTCACCCACTTTGGAAATGTTTTGATGCATGCTCCATTATGCAGGTAAGGAAACCCCAAAAAAGTTGATTGTGTTCATCTGGACGCAACGTTTTCAGTCGGAGAAACGTTTCGTCACTCTAGTGACTTCTTCATTCTCAGCTGACTGCACGTTATAAACAGTATATTTGCATAGTGACTGAAACTAGCACCACTGAAGGAACAGAACAACCTTTTGGGATTCACTTATATCTATGTTAACGCCAACAAACAGGTATTTAAACGGAGCCTTTTTTCAGTGGGAACATGTTAATATACAAAGGAATACTTACAGAATTGGATTTCAGATGCCTAAAATCCGTCATGCTTGCCGTGTTTGTGATCCATGGCCCTGCTCAGAGACCAGAAGAGCCAAAGAATAAAGTAACACTGTACTGAGCGCCCCACATTGGCAATTAGGTTATAAAATGATGAGTTATTAGTGAGAACAAGATAAACGTAACAGCAATTAAAAGTTAATTGTCTGAGCCCTTTTCATTTTCCCTCACCGGTTCCTACGGACATGAGCGGGGGGATGTTTTGAAAGGAGTTCACCGTCTTGATGGGCTGGCTCCTGTTACAGAACATAAACAGTGTGATGATCGTGAGGCTGAAAGATTAAGGTGACAATTAAAGATCTGGTCATGTGCAACAAGCAAACGAGTACCTTTCTGGGCCACCATTTACATGATTGTTGTTGGCATCAGATTGAGCCTATTGGAGAAAAACACATACACACACACCATTGTGCATTTGCTATACTGATAATAATTCAAGCAGGATAAAGTATGAAACACCTATTCCTTTGGAAATAAAATCGTTTGAATGCAGTATTTGATGTGTTAGATTTTTAAATATTGTCGCTGTAACCCATCAGACTCTGTGCCTTCTAAAACACACAGAGTCTGTGCAGAGGTGCTGAGGACCCATTACTTTACCACATGTTTGCTTTGCTTCTCAGTGGTGGCAGGGCATGTGTTGCTTTGTGTTCCAGTAAGGGTGTTAATAGACTGAGGTCTCCATGGCCTGTTGTTACTCTCCTCTACAGGATTAGCAGAGAAAAAAAATAACAATCGTAAGGCAATCTCTGGACTACTGAAGTCTGCCCCAACCATAGAGAGAAACAAACAAACAAACAAACAAACATACTTTTTACCATCCATATGTCAAATTTTTCAGTCATTTCAAAATGTCAGGCCATTATCAAAGTTAGCTGAGTTAGGCATCTTAAAATTTCCACTTACTACCTCAAACTTTGGAGAAAATAACTTGAAATTTTGAACAAACCTCTGTACTGGAAGTTTGTTCCAGTACAGAAGTTTACCACATTTACCACATTTCATTTCTCACAAAAGGACCACCAGCTATGAAACTCATGTAAGCAAATCAGTTACACTGCACAATATTAACCACAAAAAAAAAAAGAAGAAAAAAGAAAACCAATGCTTTTCGGCTTAATGTCGATAAACAACTTAGACGTTTTGGTATTTCCTATAAAAGCAGCATGTGGGACATAAGAAGTCAGTTAAATATAAAATGCAAAAAAAAAAAAAAATCTCATTCAATTTAATAAAAGCTGTGAGTTTCTCATGTTGGGATTTTCAGTATGCTCGGTAAAACCAGAGTACATTTCTTTCTAATCTTTGAATGAAAAACAGTTTGAGATATTAGGAGCAATGCAAGAACTAAGTAACACTGCTGCAGAGGTGCCAAAGCGGATTTTAGCCACATAAAGGAATCAAGCAGGATATTTTTATTGCTTTAGCTGCAGTCAGACAGCTCTTTCCTCCAATAAAGTGAAGCCATAAAACTCCAGACTCCAGTTGTTTATCTATATCTGTAAACAAAACATAAAACTAACAAACATAAAAACAAGCCTTAAAAAAAAAAATCCTATCTTAAAGAAACACTTTATGGATGCAGCTACAAACCATATCAACAGAAACAACATTGCTTAATTCTATGTCTGTAGCAATTACATTAATGCTTTTTAAAGGAGCCTTCCATAAATATACAGGACACTGTCATCATGGCTCAGTTTCTCTGTACATTGATTGTACCTGTGTTATCAGGACTGTCAGAGGGCAAACGCACAGTAACCGGAGCCAATCTAGAACAAAAATAACTTTCATTTATAAAGCATTCAACAATTCATCCGTCACTTGCAGGACTTAATGTTAAATATCAGACCTTACCTCTCTTGCAACCTCTGTGACGCTCCATCTCTTCTTAGAGTATTCACCACAGCAGCAGGTTTGGTTCCCGGAGCCTCAGCAGCTCGGGTAGGACCCAGCTTCAGCAAACTTTGCTCAGGCAGGTTGTCAAACAGTTCTGGGTCGTCCTGGATCACTTCAACGAGCAGGATGTCCTGTTCGTAGGCTGTTAACTCGTCCAAAATGCCAGGCTGAGAATCACCAGCTGCTTCCACTTGGGTTTTATCCCCATCGCTGCTTGCTATTTTAGACGGGCTTGATCCCTCTTCTGTGTCTGAGTGCGATTCGCCATCACTCGAGGCCGCACCGTTCTCTTCGTCACTGCTGGGAGAAGAGCAGGGCTCTGTCAGAACACCTGAGCTAAGGCTCGGCTTTATTTTACGATGTGAGGAAACTTGTTCAGAACTTCTGTTACCCTGCTCCACATCATCCCCATCATCACTTTCTTCTTCAATGCTGGGAGAAGACTGAGATTCCCCTGGTGTCTCAGGATTGTCTGACGTGCCTCTTTCCGATTCTTCAATATGGTGCTCAACACAATCCCCATATGTTTCATTATTGCAATTATCATTTTGTGGCAAGTTGCTGACATCTTTGAGAAAGGCCACTATTTGTTCCTCCTCCTCTTCTGCTTCTTCCACGTTTTCCTTATCTGTATTGCTCGAGCTGCAGCACGAGAAGCTTCTCTGGCACAACTGCCTTTGTGGTGAGTTGACAGGGGAGAGCAAAGGTGGAAGCATGAATTCATTCAAGCCTGACTCTATACACTGTTCCAGGGAGGTGCCGCACAACAGTGAACCCACTGAAGCGTTGCCCTGAAACAGACTTGTACAATAATGTGGCTCAAGTCTAGGGGAGCTCCTGCATGGGATAGGTTCCTTGTCATTTTTGTGCTCATCTTGTGGAAGGATGGAGGATTCACATGAATGAAAACTGTCAGGGGTGTGCAGAGGAACATGGGGAGAACAAGAAGCTGCTTGGGCTTCTTCACAAGAGAATAATATTTTGTCAGCAACTTTGTCTCTCTTGGGAAGAAGCAATAAAGGTGGGAGAGAAGATGGTGTGGCTGAGGCACTGCTCACACTGCTCTGTGTGAATGGAGATGAGAGAGCAGACTGAGTGGTGGCAATGTCCCAGTCACTCAGACTAAGGACTGAGGGGGAATGGGTCCACATGGAGGTGAAAGTGTCAGGTCTATTAACTAGCAAAGCTGAGGCTGAGACTGCATCAGTGCCATGCTCCCTTCCACACCAAGTTTGGGGGGAGAATGATGGCGTATCTGAATTAGGCCTGGTTTCTGACTCTTCGGGCTGCTTAAACAGCGGTGAGGTCTCCATGTCTTTTCTGTACCTTTTCTCTTTTCCCTGAGCAAAAACACTTTCTCCATCCTCTTCCAATTTCTCTGTAGGCGCCTTTGGGAGAATGTCCTTGAACCAGTTACTGGATGAACCTGGCATATTCTGATTAACTGTTCCAGAGTCAATCCTATCCTTTGCTAATGGATCAATAGTCCCTGCTGTGGTAGAAGGATTTGCTGTGCAAGTCTTTGAGAAAGGCCAGGCCATGTAAGTGCGTGCACATGAAAAATTTATTTTTCTGAAATAGGCCCTTACTCTCTGGCAAGTGTATGACTCTGGATCATCGGTCTCCTCGTCACTAACGTGACCAATGAGATCTGACAGCACGTGTGATCCACCAGCATTTGTGGGATCGTCTTTCTGATTACCTGAAGCGGCACACTTATCTGTGGACACCGAGTCAAAAGTGCTGCCACACTCAATGCTATGCCCTGTTCCTTTTTCTCTACAAATCTCTGTGCTTACTGGATCAGATCCTGAACAGAGGTCCTCTTCACCATCTCTGTCACACATGCCACCTCTGCAGTCGCCTGTGTTTGTATGCTCATCTAGTAAAAAAGAAGCAGAACAAGTTGCAGAGTCTTCGTCTGTCCAACTCCGGTGGAAACGACACACGGTATGATGGGATAATGGCTGTGAATGCATGCCTTCGTCCAGGTGGTTCTGGCAGTTCAGACTTGGAGACTGACAGGCGGTTTTCTCTTCCTGAGCACTTGGACAACACTCGCTACTTTTAACTAGAGCCTTTTTCTCCTTTCCTGATTCTTTATGCCTTAAACAAGCAGGCCAAAACCAAAATGAAGCTCTCACCTCCTGCTGGAAGCAACGCACAACCTTGTTCTCGAGAGCATCCGGTAACACATACCCACAATCGTGACGGCAAGCGACACATTTTTTGGCAACGTCACAAAGGGTCACTTTGGGGTATTGGTTTATCCACACCATAATCTTCTTAGAGCTTTCAGTGATTTTGTTTTCTTTCTCAATCTCTGACTGAGCAGCAGGTGGCTCTGACCCTGGGCTAGCTCTTCTTGGCCTTTGCTTACCCGGCGCCTTACGCTGAGGGGAAGTGTATTTACATTCCCCACAGATACTACAGTGGGAGGCTCCGACAGCTCTTCTCAATAACACTTCTGAACCAGCAAGACCGGAGAGGTTTGGCTCTTTATGTCTATCAACATCTGCAAGTGGAAACAAAAAAGTGTCAAAAAGTGCAAAATGAAATAACACTGATTTACTTAGGCAATAAAAAGAAACATCACCATGGTTTTCTTTCCTTTAAAAAAAATGACATTAAAAAATAACCACTTTTCAAACAGTTGCTAACAGTGTCCATTCAAATGAACTAGAATGGCATTTGCTCAGTGATCTGTGAGGACAAGTGGGGACTTTTTCTTTTGGGTTTTTTTTTGCATGTAATTTCATGTTCTGGCAACAACTCAAAGTTGCTTTCTCTGTTCATTCAGGTATGGGCTTCAAAGTCACCTTAGATGGCTTTGAGTGGCAGGGACTGGCTTCTCGAAGAACTTTGCTAGGATTTCTCCTTAACATCTAACCCTTGAGAAAATAAAATAAAAATTGATTTTTATATCAGTTTAATTTCCTGACGTAAGCCAGGCACGACCGTGACTGGTGCAACAAAAAGCCAGAGGTTTTTCCAGAGGGTTTTGAATTGTGTCAGAAAATAAGCTCCAGAGGAAAATAATGTTAAGACACGTGTGCGCTTTCTTTCAAGAATCCTCTGAAAATTACGCCACTAAATGATAACACTTGTGTTAGGCCATACTGCTTATAACAACTACAGTTTCACCACAGAGCTCCTGTGTTCAGTGTAATGACACTGTACACATCATTTACTAGAAAACACCTTCTTTGGGACAATGGACAGCATTGAAACGTACATCACTATTTATGTGTTATGTATTTTATATTGCAGGAAAACATGAAAATGTCTAGAGCGTGTGTTAACCAGAGATCTTATTTCAGACATCTAACCAAAATTTCACTCAAAAAATATTGACTTTAGGAAACTTAGCCCTGTAAGACCCAACCCATCAAAAAAAATAACCAGAAAATTCAGATTTTTTGGAACTGAGATGTTTATTAACCCTTATAACAAAACCCACATTTTTTTTTTGCTATATCATGTTGTTCATGATATACTTTAATTATATATTGTTTGTATTGCCAAACCCATGTATCAAATATAATACAAATGGCATTACTGGGTTAAAATCCAAATTTGTATTAAGGTAAAAAAAAAAAAAAAGTTTTACTTTATAGCTGGTTATGATTCAGTAACGAGGACCGAATGAGTCTGGAAAATGTATATCTGGTTAACGTTCCCACTTCTAATAAAGAACTGAAAGAGTAGGTTCACTAAGCTCTTCAGTGGCAGCCACGTGGAACAGCTTCCCAGGCTATGAACGAGACAATCCAAATTACCCAACTGAGGTTTTGTCAACACGTGAAGCACTAACCACGTGCCCATAACCTGTCTGCCATTTTGGACGTGTGACTATCACGAGAGCAAGTGAATAAGGCCTCAGTCACACAGGCCAAAAGATGCGCCCGCAACTATCAGTAATGAGGGAAAATTGAGTAGTCCAACCAGTTACGATTGGATGCTGGAGGTTGATGGCAGTCGCTGAAATGATTACCGACAGGCCGGTGTGAGACCCCCTGACAACCCCCAGCTGCTAGGGGAAAAGGTGTGTTCTACAAGCATTTGGAAGAAACATACTTTTGATTGCTTTGATCACTGGCATATTACCATGGATTTGGTTTAAATGATAGTGAATGACTTGCATAGGCTGCGCTCAGAGTCACAACTTTTACTTTCAAGCCCATTTTCAGGTTTTACTGCAGCTGGGAGAGCAGTATTTGCAGACAAACATCAAAAACTACAGGCAACTGTAGCAATATGCAAGCAGTCACTTGGGGGTTTGGTGCACCACCTTTTTCCGCAACTTCCAAGAACATAAGAACCACTTGCCAACAGTGTGGGAATTGGCATATTTCCCTAGCAACCATTGGTACTATCACGTCCAATATGGAAGACAAATCTGGAACAATGGGCTGGAGATGTCACCTGAGAAACCTCAACACTGTTTTTATACACTTCATAAAAGGAATAGATTATATTACAAAACCTTAATAGGAATATACAGCCGGGGATTAAGTTAGTCAATCTAGCTCATGTTCAGCAAATCAGCCGAGTACCAACTATGCTGTGAACAGGAAATGTATCTGCTATTAGCAGGCAGGTAGTTAGTTAGTGTACAATTATAAACTCCATCAGCTCCTATCCGGGCAAGTAATAGCTAAGGTGATCCTTCATGTCAGCTTCAACCATCAACTGCATGATATCCACTAAAATTGGAGTGTGTTCAGCAAGCTTTGACCCCATTGTTACCTTAGACTCTGACACAACTTGGCACAAATTAGCCCAGAGTTAGCTAAAAGCCTAAAACCTACCACAAAACGCCCAATTTTAAAATAAATGTAAACAATCGTAAAACCTTTAACCTTAAAAACTAACTTATAATCCAGCTAAAGTGCCTCTTACTTGGCAGTCGGCGGGGTGTTTCCCTTCGCACTTGTCCCGTGTTTGCAGAAGCAGCAGCGGGCTCAGGATCACACCCGGCGGACGTGGCCTTCACTGAGGCCTGTCCCTCTCGCTTTTGGTCCACCGCTTTTACCATTAATGCCTCACTATCTAAAATAACATATATCCGACTTTAAAACGGCTTGTCTCTTCTTCCCCTTCTTCCTGGCCTGTTAGATTCATTTGATAGGGAATTGGATTCGTCCTACCGTTAACCCGTTTGAGCCACGCCCTGTATGACCGCGCAAACACGAAATAAACCACTGTCTGAGGTTCACGTGTTTCTGAAGGGGCCCCTGCGTTTGCTTCTACTATTTGGTTTGCTCTGTTGATACTTGCCTCTAGTGTTTGGCCCGTCTTGTTTAACAGCTCTTCCTGACTCAGAGTCTACTTTACTCTTTGTTTTCTGCGTACCTGCGCCATTCTCCTCCGGCTCCTCCTGGTCTTGAGTGCTCGGCGCCTGTGTCTTGTTTTCGGAGCCTATTCTGTGAGCTAAGGCATGGTCGGGTTCATTGCTGCACGGAGAAGACACAGTATCTTTCTCTGACATTAGCTGCATGGAAACAAAGTTTTCCTCTTGGTTTTTGCTGTCAGCCGAAACTTTATTCAGTGACTTTGTGAGTCGTCTCCGCCGCGGTGTCAGCTTTAGCCCAACAACGTCTTTTAGCGCAACTCTGTTGAGTTTCACCCTGCTAGAAGATGGAAACATACTAACAGACAAAACTGTGGCTTTCAAAACTTGTTCAATAGTTAACCAGGCTGCTATAAAAGTATTTGTTCTTCTGAAACTTTCATTACGTCACTACTCTGTGACCTCGTACTAACATTGCTGCCGCTAACTGTTAATTTGAGATCGACATGGGGAGCTAAGGCGTGCCCGAATCACTGCGCATGCGCAGAGCATTTTGCGTTTCTTAGCCGTCCTACACACTGCCCAAACAAATAACTTCTATAATCTTACTAACGTTTAACCAGAGGTGGCACAAGTACAGATATTCTGTACTTAATTAGAAGTGCACATACTTGTGTTAAAATACTGTGGTAAAAGTGGAAGTAATGATTTAACTTCTTCATACAAGTAATAGCAACTACGTATTCCGCTCATTTAAGGACGCTTCTACCAGGAATTTCGCTCTAAATCCAACAGAACCTCGTACTATGTTAATGTAATGAAATCATATTAATTGCTGGGAATATAAACTTTATTTCAAAGCAAATTTTAATTCTAATGAATGTACACAGCTTGAATCAGTTATGTAGAACGTGAGTACAGAGAAAGAAGAAACATTTAAAAAGTATACAAATACCTCTAATATGTGCATTAAACAAAAGAAATATAAAATAAAAAGTTGAAATTGAGGTGCCCCTCTTATCATACTGATGCTTAATTTCTCTGTTATATCTGTTATGAATATATGTTAAAAGTTATAACTCAGTGGGCAACTTTTGGAGACCATACTGACTGAGATAAAGTAAAAGAAGGGACAAACACTGGAAAACTGAATCAAAACATGGTTTCAGTGAAATTATACTAGTACAGTCCAAAGTCCCGAGGCAACATTAATTCCTTTACGTTTTGTTTTCAGTGACTCCTAAATTCTTTAAAAGTTCTTGAGCATTAGTTCTCCAGTCTTTGGTCTTTCAAAGTTCTCGTGCTCTCTTTTTCACTCATTTTCAGTCTTGTCCCTGTATCGGACTATTTTCAGAAGAACATTTTTGTGTGCTAAATGACTAAAACTTGACCCAAGAATCATTCAAAGTAAAAAAAAAAAAAAAGGTTACCTAACTCCCAGAAGGGATGACAAGAGGAATTGGCAGGCATAAAAACTATCCACAGCAGATGAACAGCAACTGAAAGTCATGTCCTAAAGAAACAGGAAAAAACCCAGCAATGATCTGACACGGTCATCGATAAATACAAGACAGAGGAGAAACACAACAGTGAGTGTCTAGAATCATCTGTAAAACACGGTGGAGGCTTTGTCTTGGTTTGGGGTTACATAAGCTGGTTGTGATGAGGATCTTGTCAAAATGATAATTTCTGTGTTTATCATTTCTATCTGACTCTGTGCAATACCATCGGTGTGGTTTGGCAGCAGATTTATTTTTCAGTATGACAGTGATCCCAAACTCACTGCCAATGAAGTAAAAGCATACCTGGAGAGAAAAACACACAATGGAGCACAGTCAGAGCCTGGACCTCAGCATTAGTGTGGGATCATCTTGATCGTCTTAAAAGAGAACGGAAGAAAAGGCAGCCAACATCCAACAAGAGCCAACAAGAGCTTTGAATGACCAAGAAGACTTGAACTATTCCTCGTCACTACTTAAATAAATTACGAGTAAACTTGCCTAAGAGAGTTCAGGTAGTGTTGAAGGTCGTCATAACAAATATTGACTATCAAGTTTGTTAGAATTGTACAATCTCCGATTTTGCCTTGTATACTGCATTTCCGTGTTTGCACATTTCAATAAATCACAATGCCCACTTCAAAATTTCCCAGTAGTATAAAAAGAAATGAATGGTGGCTTGAGACTATTGCACAGTACTGTAAATAATAAATCAACATTTAAATTAGCCTGCATCTTGTCGGTTGTCTGATATGGACCACTGCATGAGTTAGTGATGATACGTTTGACTGGAGTAGAGTTCAGTAGCAGTACAGAGTTAGAACAGTAATAAACTTTGAGATTCACCTGCATAATCCTTTTCATTTGAACTTTTAAGGATTGTTTCATTTTCTTTAGGAAATTACTGACTGGAGTGAGATAGTCCGAGGATCACATTCCAGCCTTTAGGCCATAGTTAGCCAATTTATGATAAAGCTGCACATTCTCATGTGAGTGTAATTAGTGCATTCATGGGATGAAATACAAAGCTGTTTTTATCCAAGGTCTAAAACTAACACATGACCTTGAGTGGTGCAGCAAATACAGTGTGTAGAAGTGTGGGTGAACCAAAACTGTAATTGTTTTTTGATATTATTCTTTTCTGAATCGACTGAAAATGACCAATTATGGCTATACCATCCTGAAAGCGGAGCTTAGGTTTAGAGGTGTTTTATATACTTCTTCCATCAACCACACTTGTGCCCAGCTATGTGCCACATATTCATCACATTTTATAACATTAGGTTTCACGTGTTTAGGGGCTCACGTGATTCAGTTAGTTTGCACTGAAGTTTAAGAGCGTTGGCGTAAATGTCCAGATGTCCAGTCATTAATGAAATTTAGTTACATCACTGCAACTTTCTGATCATGAGGCAGGGCACAGCTTGGACAAGTCAAATATAAAGGCCCCAAAACAGAGCCCTGTGGGATCCCATGACTGTTTGATTCCTATCTAATATGGATGGAACTACTAAGGAGTATTGGCAACTTTGACATTTTGCTTACAACTTATAATTGTGACAAAAAAAAACCTGACAAATGTTCTCAGAAATATTTTTGACAACTTTATTTCATTTTTTAAAATATTTGTCCTCCAAGAAGCTAAAACTACAGATAATTTATTGTCTCTTTTTCCACATTTATTTTTGGAAGATTTATTCATATACTTGAAAATAATGCAATTTCAACTGCGTTTTTATACACACTTAGATATTATAGTGTGTATTTTAAAACAGACAATTTCAGTTTCTTTCTGACTCAAGTAGTTTTTACAACAACAAAAAAAACAACAACATGAACAAACATAAGAGACTACAACAACCAAACTAAAACATTTTGCTGACAAATACACACACAATGAGACGTGAGGGGTGATGGTGAGACCCTGGTGTTGGGAAGTAGCCGGTCCCTGGACTGTGGCGGCCTGATTCACAACACCAGCTGTCCCGCCCCACCGTGTCCGTGTCAGCAGATGGCGCTCTGATGGGTAACGTTTTTTTTTCCAGTGGGAAGCAGAGAGGCAGTTCCACCTCATTGCATCCTCGCTGGGTGCACAGAGTCAGCTATGCCTCTTCTTCTCTCTCCTAATCTTCGCTACATCTGTGGCAGCTGTGAAAAAAGAAAAAAAAGAAAAAGGAAGAAGATGCAAATTAGAATCTGAGGAAACCATCTGAGGCGAGCAGAGAGAGAGACGCTGAGGCACGAGGGAACTTTCTCTGGGTTCCTCTCGTTGGGTTATCGTAAAGCCAGACGTCAGCGAGATTCTGGGAGTCTCTGCCCCACCTCTCTACACCTGCCAGACACTAGACCACCCGCAACCCCCCGCTTTAGCTCTCCACAGCTCCGAAAACATCCTCTATGCAAATTTTATAATCACGCCACGGCGATGAAGTGCGTGTGTGTACGTACAGTGAAGAGGGGATATAAGCTTTTACTTAGCATATGAAATGAGTTGGGATTAGAGTGAGATAAAGAGCAGAGTGAAGAGCGGAGGGAGTATTACGAGCGGAGGGAGTGTTACGGGAGAGGTCACTCATAATTTTGCTTCTATGAAGCACTTTAAATCTTCCCGACTGCTCTCACAGGCTTTGGAACAGCACGCCGGGCTCGACTGAGTGATAAAGAACACCAGCAGTTTTACCCGTTATTGTGCACTTCAAATTAAAATGGTGGTGAATATCAGCATGATAAAAGAACATTAATGAGAGAGGAAGAATCACCTATCCACCCAGTGATCCCAAACCGGCGAGTCTGATTCCTCCAAAGTGTTAAACGTTTTCACTTCTCTAGCTGATGCTAATTTGTTCTGAAACAGACCCATTAAAGTAAATCTGTAACTAGCTGTTATGTTTAATATAAATTAACCTTCCAATTATTTTCTTAATTAAACCATGAACGGTTTAGAAAAAGGTGTAAACGTCACACAAATACCTACAATTAAGGTTGAAAATGAAGTGCTGTCTGGACTTTTTTTCTCCCCTTGATTAATAAACAGCACCGTTTCACTCGCCCAGGCTGCTGCAGCTTATTTGATCTCTGCCTTAATTTGCTGACTTGGGAAAGCTAACTTTTATATCCTGGATACTGTGCACATAACAGCTTCCTGTGGGGGCTTATTTGGTGTAAAGATGAGATGGAGAAGTAAAAGAAAAATAAAGCACTGCCTCTCATTCATCAGTTAAATGTTGCGACACATGGGAGGCTAAGCTAAAATCCAATTTCCTCAAGAGGGCAATAAGAAATATATGTACGCTTTCCTTCAAGTCTGCGTCTTCAAATGACTATACTGACAGAGAAACCGGCGTACGAGGAGTGTGCTCCCTGTGTGTGCTCTCTCTGCTTTCCTGTGTGTGTTGGTGCACAGCAGTTGTTCTCCGTCTCGCACTTGTTTCCTCGTGTGCTGCTGCTGCTGTCCACTGAGAAATACCTCTCTGGAGGAAAAGTATGGGTTTATTTGTCATGAATAATTTGAGACGTTACACAGTACGGTGGCCCCTTCTGCAGATAATTCAAGCATATACACATCAATGTAAAATAAAAATAAAAAAATATCACAAACATCAAGCTTTAACTACATTTTATATTTTAACAGAAAACATGAAGTGCATTTGTTTTTCATAGCAGTTCGAGGCTGGATGCGTGATTAACCGGGAAGGCTGTGATTAAATCTGATTTATGAAAAACACTACAAATGATGCTTGGAGAACACATCCTGAGGAGTTGTAAAGAGAACAACAAAAAAACCAAACAACACTGAATATTGCAGTATTTTTAAGTTGTTTAAAGGAAGTAGGTCTACGTTTAGACTCTCCCTGTGTCACATTTTCTCCATTTTGTCACCGAGCCGTAATGCCGGGCGTTAGATCGGAGGGCTCGAAAAGACGGGGATCTATTTCTTTGTCTTTCGCTGGACCGGTGCGAAGCTGACAGGAACGCGAGCAGCAGCTGAATTCCTTTAAATAGCCCTGCCTGCTTCATCATATGGTTGCTATGGCAGCCAGCCCCTCGTTTCAAGATAACGTCCACATGCTAGGAGAGAGAGACCCCCCCCCCCCCCTCCACCACCACCCCTCCTCCTCACTTCCCCACCTCCACCTGAGCACTATGGATCTACGCAGCTGCTCGGCAGTCGAAAAAGAAAAAAGCCATTTAACAGCATACGCGAATAACGCTTTGTGTGTTCGCCGAGTGAGAAATAATCAATATTTGCGCTATACATGCGAGCAAGTTCTCAGAGTGTGATTCAGGAGAGGTGCTTATTGAAGAAAATTGAGTGTTTAAGGCTTGCAAGAGAGGGAGGAAAAAAATTGTTAAGGCGGCAGAGAGGAAGAGTATGATGCAAAAATGAGGAGATCAAAAGTGAAACAGATGAGTGAACAGCTGGTACAAGAAATGGGGTGATGCTGCGAGAAATGGAGGGTGAAAAAAGAGGCTGAATGATCTGTGACATTTGTGCGAGAACGCAGGAACCGAAAGATAAGGCGGCGTAATGGCAGATCTTTTCAAACGCGCCTCTTTCTTCTCTTTCAACCGCCGCTTTCTCCATCTCTTCCTCTGATTTCTGCCACTGCCGGCCCCCCCTCCTTTGTCTGCTCCTGCCTCTTCAGGTTTTTGTTTTTTTGTTACCTTGAGCTCGCAA
This sequence comes from Pelvicachromis taeniatus, assembly GCA_015108175.1. Taxonomy (NCBI): domain Eukaryota; kingdom Metazoa; phylum Chordata; class Actinopteri; order Cichliformes; family Cichlidae; genus Pelvicachromis; species Pelvicachromis taeniatus. The sequence goes on along the minus strand of VURO01049915.1, from coordinate 23,080 downwards.
TTAGTCATATGTTTAGCTAAGGGTCAAACAGGACGCTGCACGGTGCAGGATTGTGGGCAGCTGTGCGACTGGAACCACGTGGATGGAGCTGACTTTGTCCTGAGTGTCTCCCCTAAGCACACTCACAAAACTACTGCGAAGCTTAAACGAGTAAAATCAATTACAGAGACAGAGAGTGGGAATCTGCTGGTTTCACAAAGCCAGATTTAAAGAGTGCTTCTGTATTTCTACACAGTTTTAACTGTTAGTATGTTTCCTGAGACCTACACAAACAAAACTGTCAAACTGGCTTATTTTTTTGTAATTAAGTAAGTGTGTGGTGTGCATTAACCTGAGTTCCATTTAAAGAAGACAAAGACACATTTTGGTGTAAAAAAAAAAAAGCACCAATAGTGGCATCTGCATTTGCATTTAGCCCTACATTTAATTTCAGATGGAGCCTTTCGTAAATAAAGAAGCTTAGAAATAACAATTAACAGAAATAAAACTGTGAAATTGTTTGAAAAACCTCTTTTCAGGAGACGTGAGGCCTTAAATCTTAGGACTCAAAGGCCTTTGTTGTTCTTCGGCATCTAAAAATAATCAAAAAATTTGGAAAATGTGCTCAGATGAATCAACATTAACCAAGCAGACAAAGGCAGACCTGATTTTTGTTTGAATCTAAAGAGCAGTGATATTTTGAACCTACCACAACATAAATGATGACTACATCTGAAGCTTTGACAGAATGGTTTCAGCAGTCCTCACACACACGTGCTCAGATTTTCATGTAAATGAAAGGGAGACAAATTAGGAATGGTTGGTTGTGAATAAAGTCTGCACGCAGAAACAGAAAAACAGCGAGTCTCCAGAAGAGGAGAGAAGAAGTCAAAAAGGAGTCGATAAAGAAGGCACCCTCAATTTCCTCTTAAAACACACAGGCGGGCTGATTGCATTTGAGAGAGTTGGGCGCGTCTCAGCATCTCCTAATGCGTCTGTAAATTGAGTTGGAAAATGACGATGTCTGTTGTCTTGGGAAGGAAGCCAGGGAGGCGAAAAGCTTTGCTGTGGAGAACATCCTCCGCCTTCTGCATTTTAGACCCACATATTAGCCGCAATGTCCACTTCTGTCAAACTCTCCTCCTTATTTTTCTTTTTTTTTTAGCAAATCATCACACGCTGGGAGGGGGGGGATAATTGTCACAATGCTGATTTCTTTAGTTTCCCGTTTCCTTCCTCTTTATCTTTAAATCAGATGATAAATGTCCGCGTTAATGGAGCTCAGCGGTCCGCTGTATGGCAGCGCATCTTATATATTATCTCCAGAAAGGTACTGAAAGGCTGCGAGGTGTTACTGCGAGTATAAATAGACGTGACTCTGTGTTTTGTGTGTCTGTTATTAAGGAGCTGTGGTGGTCAGCTCTGAGAGCAGCAGCGATAAAGATGCTGGCTGAGCATTTGCCAAGCATCCATTTCCTTTTTACTCAGGTCTGAAAGGCCCTGTGCCAAACACAGGTACACACACACACACACACACACACACACAAACTCATGTCCTCATGTTCCCTTTTAGTCTAAAGTGGGCATCCATATCATTCCATTTAAACACTTAAAGAAAACAAGATTATGTCTTTATGGCCAGATTTTTAAATGCTCCTTAGGTTAGCAGCGAAAACCAGAAGCTCCGTTAAATGAGTCTCTACTTGTCCTCCTCTGTAACAGCACGTATAATTATCAGACTGATAAAATATCGCAAAACAACACTGTGTGTTTATGGTTATCTGGTCCCCATTAAGAGAAAAGGTCATTTCAGAGATCATTGTCGACATTTTCTTAAATTCTTCTGTTTTTTGTTGTTGTTTTTGAGAAAGTCAAGCTGCCTTTTTTCTCCCCCTGGAGCCTCTATTGTATTTATAGGCATTAAGCTAATGGCTCCTTTGTATTGATATTACAGAAGTTGGCAGCGAGAGAGTAGGGGAGACAATTATACACTCAATCAATAGCAGAGGTATCTCACATTCACACGCATACTCTGTTTCTGTCACACGCACCGTCTCGTGTGAACGTACAGCGGCAGCGTTACCCGTCTGCGTCTTTCCTCGCTGCTAACCGCCAGGACGCTGTGTGTCCACACCATCGCTCGACAAATGCATCGGAAGCGGCGGCACAGATCTGAGTGTGTACGCCCGACCTTTGGGGCACGCACACGCCGTCTCTCTCTCTTACACATGAGCACACAAGCCGCACACCCACACATTCGCGATAAGGCCTGAGCGCTGGTAGTCATTTAGTTCAGCTTTGTCTTTTTAGAGCGTCTCCCTGATGAACTGCAGAAAATGCGAGCACTTGCAGTATTTGAATTATTAGCAAAACGGCACAGCTTTAACTTAATCCAGTGATGCTTATAATCTGTGTGTGTGTGTGTGTGTGTGTGTGTGTGTGTAGGCTAATAAGAGCAGAAAAAGTGGGTATGTAAATGAAAGCATGCAGCTTATCTCTGTACAAAAGCGTGTGTGACTACATGTGTGCGTACTTCAGCAGGCAGCCACCTCTGGAAGCTGCTCTTTCTTAGATAATGTATCGAGCTGCTGTCAGAAGAGAACTGATGAGGAAAACGAACTCTGTGCTCTTTGTGTAAACGCATGAAGAGATCCGAGGATGTCAACAAACAAAATGGCTGTCAGTAAACCCCCACCCCCCCTTACGATGACAACGATACGCCGCTTTTCGTCGCTCGGATTGCGACTGCGAGGAGCAGCCTTTGTGTTTTATTGCCGGCTCTTTGTTCGTTCGCTCGCTTCTCTTTTTCCTCCATATATGTGATTGTCTGGCCTTTGGGTTTGAGTGCAGATCTATAGGTTTACGATATGATTTTGGCACAGAGGCGTGCCAAAGGAGCACTAACCCTGATGACTCCTGCGGGTTGCCAGTTCTGCGCAGGGCTGGCCTGGCTGTTTGGGCGGATGGACGGGTGGGTGGGTAGCTGGACGTCGTGCTGTTAGTGCATTTGGGTCCTGGGCTGGCGAAGGCAGAGAGCTGTAAAGAAACAACAAGGTCAGCTCTTCAGCAGAACACATTCAGCACCTTAATGGCGATCTTGTGATAACGCAGACGTTTTGAAGATGGCCGTCGTGAAGCCGAAAGCCAAAAAAAACGGAGAGGCTGAGTCTTCGTCTGAAAGCTAAGGGTCTGCGCTTTTTTACCGAAGCCAGGAAACATAATCATCGACTGTTACAGTAAGACGGTTTGACATAATGGCTGTTACAGTCTAGGTATACTGAGGTGGGTAATTATGGATTAGCAGAGCTCTCCGGCGAGCAGAGACTTCCCCTGACACAAAGCAAACGACAAAAAAAGAAAAGAAAAAGCAAACGCAGGATTGCTCTCATATAGACTTAGCACAAACACACACACGTACATACAATCAGGCATACAGGCAGTCAAATACACACGCGCAGCAATACACGCCTCAAACCTACACACTCTTGTCGGCCATCACAGACGGCATGCCGGCTCGGCAGCCATTTTGCAGGACTGTTCTGGAATCTTCAATTAGGGTAATTGTTGCTTACGCCGTCATTTCGCAGCGTTACACTCGTCACACGAGCAAACCGTGCTCCCCTCTTGTGACAGTGCTGTGCCACTTACCTCACATTATCCAAAATATATAAGAGGACACCCTAATTGTGGGTCTTCGACGTCTTTTTTTGAAGTGTGCGTGTGTCCGTGTGGGAGGGGGGCCTCTCAGTGGAAACCCACGACACGTATGACGGCCGGCGTGTCAGTTGAGTGTGCGGCCGTGTGTGAACTCCACATGGCGTGGATGTATGTACGCTGCACGGCTCGCTGTAAACGTACATGACGGTGGTGGTGTTGGGTGTGTGTGTGTGTGCGGCGAGGGGGCACGCCCTACAGCTTGTCAGTGCTCACATATGGAGGATGAGGAGGAGGAGGAGGGGGGAATGAGTGTGTGCATATGAGCTCGGAGAAAAGAGGAAATGGAATAAATTGAAAGGAGGGAGAGAGAGAGAGAGAGAGAGAAGGACACTGAAAGAGAAATGTACAGCTCGTTCTTGTCGCCACCATTTTCCCTCGCAGACTGTGTAGTTTGGACACCGAAGGCTTCATGTTTTGGGGAGGATGAAGATGACTCAGATCTCCCGATGTATAGAATAGCACTGAATGACAGCCCACACCTGTCATGCAATTAAAAAAAAAAACCCATCTGTTTAAGAGCGAGCCACAGCGCCTTGTCTTCAGAATGGGGGTCTATAGGTGTGTGACCCGTGCACTCGTGTGTCACCGGTCTGAGCCCGGTTCGTCCACACTCGCAGACCTTCCAGAACCTAACTTTCTTGTCTCGCCCACGCCGCGCGAACCACCACAAACCTGATGTGGGAAAAAGATGGAATAGTCTCTTCTTACATAAGAGATATTTTAGTCCACAGTAAACGGGTCTTTCAGAATGCAAAATTCTTCTTTAATTTAAGTGTCCGACTGTCTGATACAGCCCCCCCCCCCCAAGTAAAAGCCCATAAAATGCTAATCGAGAGGACTATAAACTTCCCCAGACTGCGCTCCCTCCACAAAGATCTGCAGTCACATGGGCAAGATTTAACAAAGGCCACCTAAGGATATGAGAACATCTATTACAGTAGCTGACACAAAGAGGGGATTGATAATTTAGTGTCATATGGACGGGGTTGAACCAGTTCACAGCCTTGTTAGAGGGAGGCTCTGCTGCTGGTGCTGCTGCAAGACGGCGAAGGTTTAGGGTGGGATGACATGACGACCGGCTGTCGAATGGGACGGGTTGAACGAGGGTGTCAGCGAGGACCGCGCGCAGAGCGGCGCAATGCAACGCACACGTGTGATCTTCGGGAGACGAACGACACCATACGGTGCGAACTCGGACGTGACAATCACGCGTTACAGTTTGCACGCACTCATAGAGCGTATACCATTCAATGTACGGACCCAACCCCCATCACCCCCACCCTCGCACGACACGAGACTGCACATATGATCCAACGCCCCTTTGTCTGGGTTCACCGGTCAGTAGCGGCCGGAGGATTGGCACATTTATGTTCCTCGTCTCTCTCTCTCGTTTCTATTTTTTTTCCCTGGCCGCTCGAACTCTGTCACATGCGCGCATGCAGTCATGTGAACGGCAGATAACCCTCCGTCCCCACACACCCCATACCCCACCCACCGCCCGGACACACAGATTTTAACCCCGTTCTGTACATCTATTACACATTACAGTAGTGTCATGACCGCCAACCACCCTCCCTCCCCCTTCCTCTCAGCCTCCGTGTCCTCAGAGCGCACCCCCACCCCCATCGAACGGCTGATCATCTGCTGTGACCGTGTCCTCCTATCACCGTGAGTCAGGATTGTTCGACGAGGATGGGGTGGGAGGTGGTGGTGGGTCTGACTTCTTTTCTTTCTTTTTTTTTTGTGGCTTTTTCTGATCACATATGATTGCTGACAGTGAGAACTTTCCCACCCATTGGCAGCGGTGTGAGCGGTGGTGCTACAGCGCCAGACAGAGGGGACCCTTTGTCTCCCACCGCCACAGGGAGGGATGGCGTATGTACGCACACACACATATACGCATATACTGTACATTCTGGCATGGCTACATACACACACACACATACACACAAATCCACACACTCCACTCAGCTCCACTGTTGTGTTAACAGCATCCCAAAAAGTGACATATCCCGGAGCACATGAGCAGCTGAATACCTGTGCATGTAATTCTGCCAATTCAACACATTCCTGCATGTGCACTCACTTCATGTGTACAGCATGTGCATCAAAGTGTGTGTGTGTGTGTGTCCTCAGACTCACCTGGCGGCACCCCCGGAGTTGGTTGTCGTGGTAATGCAGCTTCAACTGGGGTTGCAGAGCTGTGACACCTGATGTCCCTCCTCCTCCTCCCTTTCACTCACTCTCTCTCTCTCTCTCTCTCTCTCTCTCTCTCGCTGCTGTAGCATGGGATCAGCAGCTACACCCTAGCACTGACAGAAGAGGGGGAGACAGAGAGGAGGGGGTTCTTATCGAACCGCTGGTGGATTGTACCACCAGCCGCACCGAGCCGAGGGGATGCCAGGGGCCAGAGCTGACAGGGAAACCCCGCTAACTGCGTGCAAACCTCCCTGCTGTCTGCGTCAAGATGGTCTCCCCCCGCTCTGATTGGACGACATGCTTCCTCCTTCATCAAAATGTAAAATTCCAAGACAGAGAGAGTAGAACATCGTTTGTGTGTGTGTGTGTGTGTGTGTGTGTGTGTGTGCGTGCGTGCGTGCGTGTGTGTGAATAAGAGAAAAAGAGAGTGTGTGCATGTGAGAGAAAGACAGACAATGCAAGAGAAAAGAAGATGTGCATTTGAGAAATACTTGTCATGCAGACTAGTATGACTGTGGGCATGAATTCATGTGTCTGTGTGTGTGTGCATGTGTGTTGATTTGAATGTGAGTGTGCGAGTGTTTGCGCCTTTGCGTCAGGGAGACAATATACAGGATGCCATTGTCTGTGTGGGCGTGTGATAGAGGAAGAGGTAGTCGAGGGAGAGAGACACAAGACAAAGAGAGTGAAGGATAGGAAGACATCGTGAGTGTGAGTGTTTCAGTGTGTGCGTGTGAGAGATGGAGGGGGAGAAAAAGAAAGCAGTGTGTACGGCCTGAGAGATGTCATCATTAGTCTCTCCGCAGTGGTTGGTGTTGAGCTGCAAAGAGCTTGTCAGTCAGTTTCTGTCACAACATGTCACTGAGTGGACGCGTGTGCGCACGCGCGCACACACACACACACACACCCTTTCCCAGAGGGAGATCATGTCAAGATGGGGGCCAGGCTACTCTGACAAGCACATCCAAAACCTCCCCAGTAACCTTTCACCCCTCCCTCCTCTGCCACATGCAGGATCAATCCCCTGATTCATATTCATATGAAATGCAAACATCTGATTTTTACAGGGGGGAGGGGGGGGGGCAGGTAGAGGCAGTAAAAAGGGCGAGAGAGTGGCAAGAGGCAGATGGCAACCGCGCTCACATACAGCCGAGTCTCATGAGAACTAACCGCTGAAATAGTGCTGACTCACTGCGCTCTGAAGGCCCTGAAACACACACAGTTCAACCTCCATATCTCGTGTGTGTGCGAGCACACAAATCTACCTCAAAAAACGACAAAATCGACAGTGCGAGTTTGAAGAAAATAAGGCCACGGAACGAATGGCGTTTTGCTGGCGTTCAATCGATCCCCGCGATCCCCTGCAGAGGGGAGTTTTACCCTCGCACATAAAGCAGACCTTCCCTTTTTCCCTGGCTTTTCTCTGCCTCGTTCTCCTGCTGCCGATTTAATTACTTTCTATATTTATCGGAGCTCAAGATGCTATTTTGGTTTCGAGACTCTTGTCACTGATATCGGGAGGCTACATTATTCAGAGTGAGAGCACTGGGGGCCATCAGACGGAGCAAGAGCCCTGCTGTTAACCCTATGGAGAAGGATGTGTCGCACATATGTGTGTGTGCGTTTGCGCGTTTATTCCCTTTTGCTCATAACATAAGGTGTGGTCCGTCTTTCTCGTGTCTCCATTTTGTGACTGCTTCATCTCAGCTCTCTGCTTAAGCCAGAGCATCGAGAGAAAGGCGACGACTGTTTCACACGGGACACGCAAACACCGTCACCGACGAGTTCCCGCAGACAAAAACAAAGAGCCGCGTCCATCCTTGTGCACACGCGCGCACACACGCACGCACGCAGCGACAAACTCAGTAGGTATGGATCGCTGTCCTCCATATTTGGTTGTGATTTATGATTGCTCTTCAGCAGAGGCCACAGTCATCTGGGAGATGATGGCCATATTGATCTGATAAACAGTTTCATTAACTGCCAAAGCCTGCCATTCATACTCTCTCACACACACACACAGAGCAAAGACGCATAGGTTCACAGCAGGAATAACCCAGCTTTCTGCTTCATCAATTCCTCACCTCCTCCTCCACGTCTGCGTTTCTGTTTCTCTGCTCTTCTTCTTCTCCTCCCCCCCCAGGCCACCTCGCCCTCTCCTTTGCTCTCAGCACGCTTTAACCCGTTCCTCTTCGGCCCTCGCTCTTTTCTTCCAGCATCTACTGTCATTCACCTGACAGTAGATGCGATGCTCCATGACCTCTTTGTTTCTCATATAAACTCCACATGGCTTCACGTTCAGCTTGTGTTACGTTTGCCAATGTTTGCCAGCAAACCTATGAAGACCAGACGGTGAAGGTTGGGTTAAGTTTGCCGTTACATGAAACAATGCACAGAATATGATGACATACCAAAGTGTAGATTTTAAGTCTGGGTTACCACAAAAAAGAAGCAAACTATAACCCTTTGCACAGGTCAAACAAACACCGTAAACCTAAAGATACTATAGATACTATATCCAATGTACAACATCTGCTGATGATGTCTAATTTGCTCCAATTTTTGCAGCCCTGATACTAATACAGTGTACTGACAGCTAACGAGCAGCCGTCCTGTCTCCTGCACTCTACCCAGGCAGCACCCTCACCTAAATCAAGCTATATTCCCGGCACTTCTTTGCATGCACAAAAACACAACTTCACACAATGTGCTAATCTGACTTTCTGACTCTTTTGCTTGTGTGTGAAAACAATTTTAGTCACACAGACCAGCAGGGCTATTTAATACGAGATGAAATTTATCTTCTAAGTTATGGTCACCATCAGTGTCCAGATGGACGATAAAACAGGGGATGCTTTAGGGTGAGTATGTCTTGCAATTTACACGTTGCTACTGTCTCACAGTCAGATCTGCATTCTGTCCATGGCATCTGCTTTCGAATAGCTAGCATGGCAACCGAGAAAATGCTCAGCTCTCTCGCGGCGTCGAAAACGGGACCACAAACCAAGAGGAGTTACCCGGATGGGTGCTACCTAGGGAGAATCATCATCACATGCAGGGAGGGACAGACGCAGATGGAAAAGCGAGACTAGGCGAAGAAATCTACACCCAAAGAACATCTGGAACTCAAAATACTCAGCCAGCACACCAAGATCGGAATCTTGAACTCCAATGTGAAATCTGTGTTGCTCTATGGAGCAGAATCAGTAAGATACTGACGTTGATCAACAGCTGGGTGAGGAAAGTTTCGAAGGTCTTCTGGCTCAACAAGATCTGCAATTACAATCTGTGGGCAAAAAAGTGAAGCAAGTACCTGTAGAAGGAGAGATAGGAAGAAGACGATGGAGATGGACAGGACATAAAGAAATCAAGCAACAATATCACCAGGCAAGCCCTGATGTGGAAGCTCCAAGAGAGGAGAAAATAAGGAAGGCCAATGAATGCAATGCATGGCGAAGAGACCTCCGAAAGAATACAAGAAATTGATTCACACGTGGCATCAGAACACATTGGAGGACCCCTGTCGATGGCCTACACCCCAGGAGGAATGCCAGGCATAATAAGTAAACCAATGGGTGATGTCAAAGTGGCGAGTATAGTACAACAAAAGTACAACTTTTATAGTACAATGGCCTCCCATCATTACACACTGAAGACTCGGATATGCCTTGGCGTTTTGTAGTCTTTGTTGTTGTGCTAGTTGTTACATTCGGTGCAGAATCACCTGCTTCAGAATTACCTGACCGTCCTTTTCTCTTACACGTCCACGCCTCACCTGCAGCGCAGAACCAAGACTCCTTTTTATTCAGGTCTACTGCAACATCCCCCAGTTATAACTCCCCAGTGTTTGAGCTGCTGTTTTATGATATCAACTTCATCTTAACCAACTTAACCCCTCTCCATGAACGCCTTTCTATAAAATATATACAGTAGTACGTATTTTATAATAGTTTTGCATTAATATAACAGGTTTTGCTGTCTCTGTGAACTTACTCTTCTCCCTGCCTTTTGAGTGGTGTTTTGAACTGCTATTTACGCTTTTTATGCACAATAAAGTCTAAAAAGTATGTTTAAAAAAAAGAAATTGCATTTGCATTTGTATGCAGCTCTTATCAGCAACTGATGTCACCAAAGCCCTGCATACTACATGTGTTAAAAACTGCAAATGTTCAGTCTGCGTCGCTTTGAACTGAGGCCCGCTTTGAAATGAAATAGGAACTGATCCATGGTATTTTTAATTTAATTTTTTTTATAACTGATGTCAGGAATTAATCCAACATTAGAAGGACTAATGTTTTCCTGAGATTCACCACCATTTAATTGGTGTGAGGGGTCAGGCTGCTTAATTAGACCTTCTGTTACGGTTAAAATTAGTAGGAGAGTTTAAGTGTGTGACGACAGCCTAAACATTTGTGCAAGGGCTCCGACGCTCTGACAAGAATAAAACTGCGGCATGAAACTCTGCATATATGTAAACATTCACTGAATATCCTTCATTAAAACTGGTAAAACTCCTTCACTTATTTATAAATGATGCCAAAACGAGTAGAACTGAAGAAAAACACAACACTGAGTGTACAATATATTCCTCCTACAAGCACATATACACAAGCACTAACCCATACACACACTAGAAGGCTTTCAGTTTCTAAATCAATCCCACATCCGTAGCTAATGCAGTGCTGGGCCCTCTTCAGGAAGCATTAGGCCTATTAGTCAAAGTGCGTACGCATTCCTGTGTGTGTCTGTGTGTGTGTACAAGCCGCACATTCAGCAGTAGCAGATCTCGGTGGATCCTGTGGGGTCAGCAGGTGCAACAGGGAATGAGGGACCATCTTGTTGTGTGTGCGTGTGCGCGTTCCCTCCCCTCGATATCCTCCCGGCTCTTTATCGCTCTAAAATTATCCTCCATTTACTGGAAGACAGTGGACGGACGGAGAGAGAGAGGGAGCGATGTGGACACTCTAGTTTGGATGTCTTCCTGGATCACTTATGGGCGCAGAATGAAGAGAATAACAGGCTCGCTGCTTTATCGAATAATCTAATTTCATAAGTGCAGATGAGTTAAGAAGCCAGACTGGAAGGGTGGTGATGCCACAGCTAACCGGGTGAGACATTTCAGCTTCACAGAATAACTCATTTGTCAAATCGGACACAGAAGGGAAGCATGAACCTACTATAGCTACACTGAAACATGGTAGCTGCTAGAACTAAACATACTCCCCGAGGAACAGCAATAACGGTCTCTCTTTTCACCAACAAGCTGCTAACCCCAGTGGGACTGTTAGGATTGAATTATTTTAAATACCTAAAAATGAGAGTGACAGTGCACACGGCAAAGCGACTTGTGTTTTTGTTCTTCCACTGCAACTCCACAGTGAAACAAAAGGAGTGAACACTGAAGTGAAAAGACTGTCAGTAACAGAGATACCACCTTGACCTGCTTAGTAACAAAGCGTGTATATTTGCACAGAATGATGACCGTGGACGTGTTCTCTGGTCTGTTATTGCTTTAGGGAGGGATCACCTCGCACTCAGTATGGACAGGAGGAATGATTACAGTGACCTGAAACTGTCACTGTGTATAGGCGTATGAATACTGTTAGACAGGCTTGAAAAATGGGAAACCGTCCTTTAAGGAAGTTAAAGTAAGACTAAGAAAACTAAAAGAAAATTAAGTAACCAATTTAAAGGACATTTATTTGATGCTTTTCAAATAATAATCACATAAACTAATCCTCATTAGTCTCACTAGCAAAAACCACCTATGAGTTTTGCTAGTACTAGTAAAAACTGTCTGTAGTAAATTTATCATAATCCTTATCTTATTTCTGTTTGTGGTACCACTGTATATGACAACAGAACCATCAGAATTAAACACACGCACACGCACACACACACACACACACACACACACACACACACACACACACACACACACACACACACACACACACACACACACACACAAAACCTAAACTGTAAACCTCAGGTCGTACGTATTTAACCTGTGGTTTTAGGAGACATGTCATGAACATTGTACATCTTGTTATAGAGCTGTGCGATATGACCAAAATCTCATATCCCGCTATAAACATTTCTTATCCCGATAATGATGTGTATCGCAAAACAGTGCATTTTCTGTAAATTCTGTGAATCTCGGGAAACTCGTGTGAAGTGTTTTCAGCTGGGCGTCGTGTTCTAGAGTCGAGTGTTTTGACCGATGCATCAAGCTATATATTTTTAGATATAAGTTGTTTCTGTGTGAGTATTTCTCATACAGGTGTGCTGCTGGGAAAAGCCTGTTCTAACGTTTGAGTCTAAGATTTATTTTGAGCCCCTGACGGCTCTTTTTGCTTCTCACCCATAAACTCTCTCTGTACTCTTTTATGTGACTCTCGCGTAGGTGGTAGAAGAGGTTTGCCGTGTTTGAGTCCGAGGTGGGGACGCCATAATTTGCGTAGCACGGTTTTCTGGTCCATGTCAGACTTTTCATAACCAAACCCTGTCCATGATACAGAGGTAGCCGCTTGTTTAGGATTAAGGTCCTCGATTTGTTTGGACTGGTCCTTCTGTTTGGAGCTACCTGGTTCTGCCGCATCATCACTGGCCATGCTGGTATTCTCTGTGCCTGGATCTATGTGGGGACTCTAGGCGCTATTTATAGTTACTTTATGATTTTATTTGAGGTAATTTGTTTGATGCATATTCTGAAATTTGATGTTTGAGAATAATGTACATCATTTTAGTTTATTTTGAAAAGTCTCAACAGGATCTTGAGCTTTATTGTTATAGGTTTATGTGGAAAATAAACAAGCGGACTGCGGAGCCACACGGTGGTTTTACTGTCGTTGATGCTAACGACAACGCGTAAAAACAGTCGCTTGTCCGTCCGTAGTGTGGTTATTTTAAATATAAGAGAAAGAACTACACTGACCATCAAAACTGCACGTGTGGACGGGATTTAAAAAAAAATCTCTATTTTCAAAAATACCCCGTGTGGACGTAGCCTAAGATACTGGGCCTCGTTGCAACCCTCAGGTCATCCTGTCTGAAACCAGCTGCGTTAGATGCGATCCACTCTACTTTAATCCACTCCACCTCTGTGCGCACACACACACACACACACACACACGACAAAAATAAAGAAAAACAGTATAACAGGTGCCTTATAAACAAGCCATGGCCTGCAACTGAGATGCCTTGTAACCTGTTAAAATAAAGGACGGAAAGCAGCAATATCTCAAAATATAATTAATGTGAAGGGAGCTCCAGTTACACACGTGTGCAGCTAAATGTTGATTTATATCAAAAATAAAGCAGAAGAATAAAAAGATGATTACAGTGAGGATCTTAATTAAAGTGTAACATAATCTGGTTATGTAGAAAACGTGCATCTAGCATGGGCGCTCTTTAGGGTTCACAGGAACTACAGCTACACTGAAGCTACCTGCAGCAGGCCTCCCATTAACCCCAGTTCAGATGGTTTGGATGCTCTCAGACACTTCATGTTGAATTAATTGAAATTCTGAAAAAATAAAAATTGGTCTCTCGCGCAGGGATGCACCGATATATGCGCCTAATCTATCCCAGCACTGAGCTGAGTACAATTTTGATTGCGATGCCCCAACATGTCTCTGCTGGATTATTCCTAATGGAATGGGAAGCCGTTTCTGGAGAACCACACTACTGTTGACTTCTTTTTGTTTTTTTCTTTTCACTGTGAGGTTTTTGTAGTTTGATTGAGGCGCTGTGAGAAATCTGAGAACCTCAGCAGATGAGACGTGCATGAAAATCAAACAGAAATCAGTGTCATCTGCCCCTGATTTAAAAATAAACATCAAAGTCTGTCTGTAAAAACCTGTGTCACTCCACTTGGAGGAGTCACTAAGCAAAGAGTAATCATGTTAGTCTGTGTTTTAGTGGAAACTTTCAGAGCCTGGTGATATGGCTGAATGCTGCTCTGAGGCAAATCCCAAACCAAATGCCTTTTTTTCCTGAAAAATATGATTTTCAACAACAAAAATATCTTTCAAGAGCGCTAATTAGTCTCACTATCACAATCGAACACTCAAGATCCATCCTTGTGTGCTTTCATCTTACATGCGGACCTCCATTTCCCCTTGTGACCCTCCATCAAGTGTCCTCGTACACCCTCTTCCTCTCTGTATTTGTCCCTGAGGGTTTTACCATCCTGAGCTGGATCAAGTCTCAGTCAAATCAATAGTATCCATTCATGCAGCTTTTGCATGACCACTTGAACATGCACAGACATGGGAGTTGCTTCACCTTTATATATAATTAGAAAAGACTGAATGAGTATTGCCTTTATCCCCTGATAAATGAAAGTTTCTTTACATTATCTCATGATGGACACAGGTGTTTATATCAGTAACATCCATAGTAACCCCTGTGATGACGAGGCAGACCGGCCAGCGCAGAGTTTTTAGATAGTCTAAGGATAGAAATGAGGATGGAGGATGGAGAGAGTCAGTGGAAAAGTGAGCGAGAGGAGAGGAAGAAGGAAACTAGTGCAGAAAGCGAGACAGTCAGACTGGCTATTATAAATCATATCCGCTGTTGGCGCCGGCCATGTATCCTAGCAACCAGACAGACCCTCCGCCTCTCCTCCATCCCCATCTCTTTCTTCTGCTAACAGCCTGGTCACTGTTATTACCCATACTGCACTGGGCTATGGCCCATAAACTCATGGCAGAGTTTGGTTTGTGCTTACAGTTTGCTGACTGATGTAAGGAGGGTTTTTACTGAGCAAAGCTACCGGGAGCTGATCCCAACAGAGACAGGACAGGCTTCACACACTACTGCCTCACTCTAATGCACAACACAACATGTGACAGAAAACATTACAGTACCTTCAATCACTGTATTCTTTATGGTCTTATTTATTCATTGATTCGAAATATAATCCACAAAAGAGCACGAAAATACAGACAGTTTTAAGAACTAGATAATAATTGGTTCTTGACAAATAACATTAAGAAAAGCATACCATGTCACACACATGCCTGTGTGGACGATAGCCATGCTGAACCTAACACGATGGAGGCTCTGTCATGGTTTGGGGGCTTCATTTGAGCCAGATGGAATTATGAACACAGAAAGATCACTGATCCACCATGCAATGCAATCTGGTTGCATCTGATCGGCAACAGCCTCATGTTTCAGCATGACAGTGATCCCACACACAATGCCACTGCAGTAAAAGCATAGCTGGATAGAAAGGCACACAATGCAACACTATCAGTCATGGATTGGCCTCCCAAGAACTGAAGTCTGGAGAACTATTCCTAAAGACGACCTAAAGAAATTAAGAGTCAGCTTGCTTAAGACAGTTCAGACTGTGTTAAAGAATAAAGGTGGTCATACTAAATATTTCAAGCTCATCAGAATGGTGCCTTAGCTGTTGTATTTCCATGTATGTTTACATATATTTATATAAACTACTGAAATTTCTAAGCAATATATAAAGAAATGAAGGGTGGCTTGAGACTTCTGCAAAGGTCTGTAAATAATAAATCAACACTTAAATGATCCTGGATCTTGCTGATTGTCTGATATGCAACACTGCATGAGTTAGTGATGAAACACAAGTAACTGGACTACAGTTCAACAGTCAGACACGTTGAGATTCCTCTGCGTAATCCTGCCTTTCTCATTTTGAAGGATTGTTTTCAAAACACCTGCATACTGACATTCACCTGCTGTTCAAACACTCTGTTTGTGAGGGGCAGCCAATCAGAAAAAAATGGCAAATCTATAATGAGCTAAAAGAGTTTATCGCAGACAGAAAATGAGCTGTCATGCCGTAACTCTAGTAGAGTCCACCAATAATAAAAGAAAATGGTGGGAAAGAGCAGAATAGCGTTCCTTTTGTATCTAAATTGGTATTGTATCTTACTGGGACATCGTTTAGCCTTTGTTTAAACACCTTTGTGCTTTGCTCTTTTGTGGGAAAATTCAATAGTTATCCTAAGTGGAAACGATGCCACACATTTAAAGATGGACTTTAACCTGACACATCATTACGTCAACTGCAACTGAACACAAATAACAATCAGAATGATTCCTTTTATGTTGCTTTGAAATATTTTTTTTCACATGTGTCTCGGCTCTAAATATATTACAGCAGATAGCAACACTTTTCTGTTTTTCTTTTTTTTGTACACTGTAGTTTGGGACAATTGCGCACCTCTACAGAACGCACTTCTTTATGCTTTAAGTACTCTGTTTTGGGGAAGTACACCTAATTGTATGCCCTTTCCAGTATAAACACATAACATACTCAAAACCTGCTTAGCATTACAATGTTGTATTGATTGGGGACTCAGCTTCTGCGCCCCTGACTCCTGTGGTTACTTGACATCTAAATGCAGTGTTTTGGGATTTTTTAGCAGTATTTTTGTCAGGTAATTTAAATAATGGGTGGAAACTGGTGGAATTTTTTTGCTAAAACTTAACTGACATACAAAATAAAACTTGACTTAATGACACATGTAAATATCAGTGTAACGATCTCTGGGAAACTGTCTAAATCTGACGCATCCACTCTGAGATGTCACAATAAAGCCGCACACCTGCAGCGATTTTTCATTGAACTGCAAAGGTTTTATCATGTCTTCTGAAATTTCCTCCTGATTGTCCCAGGACTGGTGAGACTGAACAGGCTCTTTGTTTAAATCAATCTGGTGCCAGACCACGGGTTACTGATTTTGATCCTCAGATAAAACAAAAGGCACTAGCTAGCATGACTAGCACTTGGCTGTGATGCACGACGAGCGGGCCGGCTCTGTGCTGCAGCTTTATGCAGTCTCCTCACTAAAAGCTTCACCCAGTTACTGGTCTCCAGACAGTTACGGGCTTACCTCTGCTCTTTGGGCTTGGCTACTGCCTCATTGTCTACTGGCTTATAAAATTCTGAGTACTCAGCAGAGTGAACGGACAGTAACACACAGGGAGAATGAGTGTGCGCATCTATGGGTGCAAAGGAAATGAAGCACTCAGGAACCACTCAGTCAACCCATAGTCTGAGAGCAATCACAAGTGGGTGGTATGAGAGGAAAATTGTGTTTGAAGAATGAAGGACAAAGTTGCCAGAGAGTGTGTGTCCAACTGTGCATGTGTGTGTACTCTTACGTATGTGTGTGTAAAGGAAGTACGCCACCTTGTGGACCAGGATTGACAGGAATCTCCTGCTATTGTCCATCTGTGAGAGGGAAAATTAAAGCACAGGTAGTCAAATGTTGATTTTTCCTTATATAATGTACTGTATTAAACATGGGCAATTTGCTGGTGGGGGATCAGGGGTGGATTTCCGTTCTTTGGTCTACATATCTTTGGCTCAGGCTGCTTAAACAACAGCTAAACCTAAACTAAAATTACTTTAGCGCTGCAATGCTATACCGCAAACAAGGCTAAAATAAGAAATCTGTTGCACTGAAAATAAAGACAACACTGTCTGGGGACCAAATACACTTCGATCCATGAGAGAAAAGAAATGAAAACAATCCAGAGCAGAGGACAGAAGTCGATCAGTAAAGCAAACTGTTTTCTCCTTCTGACATGTATGAAAATACTGTAGCAACCAACTTATTTCATCATTTTACTGGTGATGGCATGTTGCGCCATTGCATTTTAAGATGAAGTGGTACGTGTGGACAAATGGCGCTACAGTAAATAAAGATTTGACATGTTAAAATAGCATTTAACCTTTTCCATTGTGCTTTCACTGTGTGCACAAAAGGTCAGGCACACAGGCCTTAGAGACCGCTCCATGACTGTGTGACAACTGCTGGTTGTGAGGGAAAAATGTCCATTCTTCAACTGGTTGCTGGCTGTTGTTGTTAAAACCGCACTCACAGGCCTAGAGACCAGTCAGTGACCATCCTGGCAACCACTGTCGCTAGATTAAATCAGGCACAAAGAAGGTGTTGCATAAAAAAAAAACCTTTTGGAATTGCTTTGGTCTCTAGCAGATTGATGCAGTCATCTGTAGTTTGCATTTTTCCACTACTTTTCATAGTGAAACTTTTCATAGTTTCATAGTGAAACTATGAAAAGTGTGATGAAAACCGGAAATAAAAAACATTTGCTTTCATAGTAAAAGTTGCGCCTTTTGAAAAGTGTTGGGTGTGGAGCTGAGGCACAATGTAAAAGGTAAATATTTTCATATTCTCTTGCACTTTTCACAGCTTGACTAAAGCTCGCAAAGTTGCTTGCAAGTGTTTGCAGACATGTTCCATGCAAACTACAGGTAACTGTGGTAACCTTTCAGTGACCAAAGTATCTACAAGAAGGTTTTAGATGTAGCACCCTTTTTGCAAGTGATTTCACACAGTGGCATCCACTTACCCCCAGGAACCACTCACCAACCTTTTAGGTAATCCACAGTTCTTCTCTAGTGACCGGTGGCTGTATCATGTCCAATATAGTGGCTAACTTTTGGTTTTGAGCTACGTCCACATGACATTATGCAAAAAAACTGAGATACCTGAATTATTTTCATTTTTAAAAACTGGTTTTGAATCATTCAGTGTTGATGGTGACCTCGCAGATGTGAAAGTTACACATGCCATGTGCCAATGCTGCTTCTCTACCATCATGTTGAAATCTGTTTGATCATTTTTTATCTCTTTTTTAAAGGTATTCTAGTCTCAACTTTCATTTATGACTGTATTCACAAATTGTGCTTTAGAGGTGTTCCTAAGCCTCTGTAGTGATTTCACCTATAGAACAATAGTGCTACCTGAGGGGTTGAAGATAACGGTCATTCAGTATGGATTTTAATGCTTATCCTTTGCTTGCATAGACCACTCCTGAATCCTTGAATGATATAACGTATTGTAAATAATTAAATCAATTTCACAGAGTGTTGTCCCTGAGTTATCTTTACATGTGAAAAACTCAGCCTCTCTATGACACTCTTTTTAAAAACCAATTATATTACTGACTTGCTTCTAATCAAGCTAGTTAGTTGAGATGGTATCACACATATTTTTCAGTCTTTTTGTTGTCCCATCCAATAACATTTTGCTGAATTCATTAGCAGACTGGCACCCGATGAGGCTTTGCAAAACACACAAATAACCTTTAAATGTGCAACTAGAACACACTAACTGTGGGATAATTTCTTCAAGGATACTCATGAGCTTTTCAAGGTTAGCACGCCTATAAATCCATAACGCCCTCCCTTTAAGAATTAATGAGAATCACAGTAAGAGTAGAAAAGATAGTGAAGCGACTATTCCTACAGAAAACATAATCATACTTTACAGTCACATCCTTGAAGATAATGAACTTTTCATGTAATCTGCCTTATCTTAAATTATACTATGAAAAAAGGATTAGAAAAAGGTTTGATAGAGATCCAACGTGACTGAGTTTCTCTGTCCATTTTACAATGCATGTAAACTTGAAAGGAGAAAAAATGTCCTTGGGTTTGTCACTACTATACCTACAAAACAGATGTATTTAAATTTCATATACACAAAAAAAACCTCTGGCTGAAAATGGGCCTGCTGTTTGATGTGATTTAAATAAACTACATTTACACTAACTACTTTTGTCATAGTAGCCATAATGCAGATAATAGTTTAATATTTAAAAAAGGCTATAAAACAGTTGTTTCTACAAAAATATTGTTTTACAACCCAACCTAATTTCATATAACAATTATACATAAACGTTTAAGGGGACAATACATATTTTTGGAAATGTATTTAATTACGGTAAACAGTTACTCTTGTGCAGGCATCTCATTAGCTGCAATTTATGCTAATTAGCATTCTAATTAGCATGCCAGAGCTAGCTCTGACAAAATCCCAGTGCTGCTAGCAACTCTTTAAAAACGTTTCTTCGTTGGTTTAAACGTTGTGTAGCATACATTATTTCTGTTGTATTGAACTATAGGAGGCCAGCTGTGCAAAAGCAGCACATTAACAATATAAGTTACACAAAGAGTAAAGAAAGTGACGTAGCCAACCTGAGTACGGAGGTTCAAATCATTATGATACCTTAAAGTACAGTTGGAAAAAACATAATAGAACGCTGAAAATCGCCAACTCCACGATGACCCAAAGAATTAAGGGAGCGGAGAGATACCTGACCTTTAACTTATTTTGAAATCTGCAGCATTCTAAATAAGCGGCATCTAGTTTGGCATGTTTAGGTAGCTATTTTTTATTTCCGTCCGAATGTACCTGAACGCAGCACCACAAATTCTTGACCGTAGTTTTTCCACAGGGTCGCAAGCTCGGGAGGAGACCTTGACAGCAGACTACACAATGCGAAGGATGGCGGAGGAGATACAACCTGCTAAGGAGCAGAGGTGAGTTGTTTTTGTTTGTTTGTTTGTTTGTTTCTTCCTTCTTCGTGTTGTACATACTGTTTTTTTCCCCTTGTTTTTGTTTTGTTTTTTCTTAGCGTGACTGCTGTTCGTTTGTGCGACAACAAACACAACTTTGTTCTCTTCGTGTGAATCCGCATTAATGTATTCACAGGTAGATTTAACAAATAGACCCCATCCACGCCAAACCTATAGGAAAACGGTGCCATGTTAATGTACAGGCCACCCGCTTGCTGGCAAACATCCAAAGTGAATATTTTTCGAGTTCGAATCTTCTTGTTAATTCTGGCTACTGTGTGAGTGACTTCCTATAAATAAAATAAATTAAAAAAAAACCTTATTCCAAAAAGTTACTTTTTAATACGTTTTAATCTGATCTTCGTCTGCCTTTATCCTCCTGCAACCTTCAGAATGCATTAAGTGACAATAGGAATTCCCATATATGTTGACATATTTTGTTAAAGACATTTGACCATAAGGGACTCCAAAATACACAGAACAACGACGTGTTTGGGCTTCTTTCTGGTCATTGATTGC
Organism: Pelvicachromis taeniatus; assembly: GCA_015108175.1. Taxonomy (NCBI): domain Eukaryota; kingdom Metazoa; phylum Chordata; class Actinopteri; order Cichliformes; family Cichlidae; genus Pelvicachromis; species Pelvicachromis taeniatus. Next base: position 2,286 of record VURO01049915.1, on the reverse strand, counting down.
ATGTTGTTGTCAAGTACTGCATACCGGCAGCACTGATAACAAAAATATCATATAGCCAAAGGTCAGTTTATAGTTGGGTTTGCACGTGCTTTATGTGTCACGCGTGCCTGTTTTTGTGTATCCTTTGTATCTGAGTCACAGCTCCTGGATATCAAGTTGGCTTCCCTCCTGGTGTCCCACTTCTCCTTCTCAGCTGAAAGACGCAGAGGAAAAAATCCTCAAGAGTGAGTGTGTCTGATGGAGCGCTTTCCAATCTGTAGTTTATGTGTTTTATAAAGTCAGTGTTAAAAAGGTTTCTCTATCCCTTCCCTATAATCTTTTGCGTCTGCTGCAGCTGTGAAGCGGCCTTTCTCCAGGCAGCACGTTCGGATATCAAACGGCAACTATCTGTGGACCTTGGCTTTCTCCACTCAGCAGCAGCAGTCGGCAGCCCCATGTGTCCCACATCCCCCAACCCAGCCCACCACTCCTTTGGTTCTGCTTCACGGCTTCGGAGGCGGCGTCGCCCTCTGGGCCCTCAACCTGGATTCTCTCTCCAGCAGCGGACCGGTCTACGCTCTAGACCTGCTGGGCTTCGGCAGGAGCAGCCGTCCCCAGTTCATCACCGACCCCAAGGGGGCCGAGGATCAGTTTGTGGCAGCCCTGGAGGAGTGGAGGGAGAAGGTGGGGCTACAGGAGATGGTGCTGCTCGGACACAACCTTGGAGGATACCTGTCTGCGGCCTACGCGCTGAAATACCCACATAGGTGTGTGTGCGTGCGGGTGAGAGGACACAGTGCCAGGTGGTTTTCTAGTTTAGACATCTCTACATGGGTTCTGCTAGTTTGAGATGTAGTTTGATGATAGAAAATATAAGTTTCAAACACACTGGAGTTGTGAGGGGAGCTAATGTGCTCATTTCCAGCTTTGTTTTTTTTATTTTTTGTACTCATGCAGCGCGGCTTTGCATGAGTCACAGATCAAAATAATACTTATTTGTCTCATACAGCCGCTCAGTTGATCCAGTGTCTTCTTAATATTTAATAGACTTGATATTTCATATGGTTTAATACTTGTGTCCGTCAATCGCTTAGTGCCCCTGCCTTTTAAAACCGTTACAGACCATGAAAGAGTTGTCGTCACACTTTCTATTTCCTTTTTATGTACATTTTTTTGCACTATTTGCTAAATAAACTACAAGCCCATATAAAAGGAAAAAAATAAAAAAAAGCACAAGAAAAAAG